>ML375411.1:30843-52691 GCA_005239525.1 Nicotiana knightiana | reverse complement strand
CGGGTTATATTTGCAGCGACCGCTTTGTCCTTTTTATAAGGCATAGTTGGGCGTGATCAAATTTTGGCGCCTTTGCCGGGGAACTAACGGTGTTATTTAGTAAAACTTAGAATAATTTCTAGGATTTTTAGTTTAGATCAATTTTCTACGGTGTTATAAACTTTTCCATTGAAATTCTCACATTTGAAATCTCTTGGGAATCAGGTGTATGCCTGGAAACTCTTCGCGGACTGGTGAATTTTTTGAAGGTATCTCATACCCCGAGAAAACATTCAGGGCATTAAACTGTGCTAACAAGAAGAACAAACAGTGACTACAAAAACACCTACTCGAATTTGAAATGGACAACATGGATGACGTCGAGGTAAACAATCGGAACAACCGAATTGATCCGAATAATGGAGTGGTGGAACCTCTTGTGCCAGAAGATGCTCTTTATGACTGGGCACAGCCAACTGCTGACAACCTGGCCACCGCCATGGCTGTGCCCCAGATACAAGCGGAGACATTCCAGATCACCAACAACATGCTGCATCTGTTATAGAATAAAGGACTGTTCTCCGGGTCACACATTGAAGACCCACAACAACATTTGAAGAATTTCTTGTCAATCTGTGTGACCCAAATGTGACCCCGGAAGCCATCAAGCTGCTACTGTTTCTATTCTCAGTGACTGGAGAGGCCCAGACTTGGCTGAATTCGCTCCCAATAAATTCTATTGCCACTTGGGAGTAATTAGTCAAGCAGTTCCTAAACAAGTTCTATCCTCCCAACAAGACTACAAGGCAGATTGATGAGATAATGTAGTACAAGCGAAAACCTACTGAAACCTTGCAAGAAACATGGGAAAGGTTCAAGGGGGTGCTGGTGAAGTGTCCACACCATGGCATTCCAGACCAGATGCTTGGCCAGAGATTCTACATGGGTTTGGAAGACAATATGAAAGCTAATGTAGACGCTTCAGCTGGGGGTTCATTTATGAGCAAGACATTAACAGAATGCAAGATTCTTCTCGATAAGATGTCTCAAAATTCAAATTGGATGACGAGAGGTACGACCCTGACACCAATAGTGCATTTTGTCCCTCTTGACCCAGAAAAATCACATGCAGAGAACATAGCCACACTCATGACTCAGATGAGTATACTGAAAAAGAAAATTGACGAGATGGGTACAAAGCAAGTGCATATTGTTGATACAACAAATGGAGGATTGTGTACCCCTTGCATTATACAATCTTATGTTTGCTCATGGAGTGGAGAAAGTTATAACCAGGGCTTCAGAGAGGACATGAACTGTGTTAATAATTTTGGGGTCAGAAGCAAGGAGGACAACAATGGGGTCCAGCACCTAACCAGCAGTACAGACCCAACATGCCACAACTTGGAGGTATACAGCCACAAGGCCAAGTCGTGCCATATCAAAGGCAACAGGGCTATCAACAGTAGCACCAACAACGGTTGGCATATCATCCACCTCATCAACAACAAGACGACAATGTAACCAATAAGGTTCTTTCTAACAAAATCTTAGACAAAAATCCTAAAGCTAAGATATTCACTACCACTGGAAACAAAGTTGAAGCTTTGGTAAATCTGCCAAAATTAAAAGAATTTGTTAATACAAATTCTGTGGCTAATGAGATTGAATGCATGGCTTTGGACGTGGCCCCATTTTCTAGCCTAAATGACCATGTGGCAACCATAAGAGAAGACCAATTAAATTTCATGCAAAATAATAATCTCCTACCTAATGATAGTAGCCTATATTATGCATTGTAGACACTATTTGCACTCTAAATTAACCATACTTTATTGATGTTTAAATGATAAAAGGTACCAAAATGCTCTAATTGAGATTTTTATGTTGTGAAGGAGCCACTCCGATATAGGAGGAAGATGAAGAGAGTTTTGGAGTCAATTATGTACATACAAGGCCAATCAATGATAGCCCGATGAAAAAGAGCAAGAAAAGGCATAGCAAATAGTGAAAGCCAGGTCCGCGACCTGGGCGTGATGGAACGCAGTGCAGAAACAAAAAGTTAGTGATCCACCGCGGTCGGGTCCGCGGTTGAGACCGCGACCGCGGTCGAGGATTTAACATCGGAAGTTTCAAGGGCTAAAGTGCAAATTCCTGGGAAATTAACCTAAACCTATAAGAACCCAAAACTCGCCCCAAGAGTCAGTTTTAAGCTTGTTTTAGACTCAATTGGAAGCAAGAACAAGTGAGAGGAGATCAAGCCATCTTTAGAGTTTTTTTTTCTTCTTCTTTTTACCATTAATTATGAATCATGAACCATAGTATTGCTTTATTTTATTTTAGTATGAGTAGCTAAACATTCAGTCTAGGGTTGATGGAACCAATTGTTGGATGAAGATTTGAACTCTATCCTGATATAATCGAGCCGTGTTTGCGCTATGATTGTTCAACTATGTTTTTCATTGTGATTAATCGAATGGGCCATTGATTAATCGTGTCTAATTTCCTTATGTTGCTTGAGAAAGAATACTTGGTTAGGTTGTTGTTTAACAACACAACTTTTGGGTAATTGAAGAGATTAATTACTTAAAGTTAAAAGTAGGTTTAGAAATAACGAAGCTTTGGTGGGATAATTCTGAGTTGCATAAATTGTTAGCTAGAGTAGTTCGAAAGAATGCTGCTAGTAAATTATTGTAATTGATCGAGAGATGATTACGATAATCCATAACTCATAATCCTCATAGAGTATTATGGCGAGATTATAGCTTAAGAGATAAAAATTAATCCGGCAATTGGGGAAATCAATACCCTTGAATTTATCTTTATTCCTGATTATTGTTAGTTTTCCTATCATTTTACGTTAGATAAATAAATTCCACTGCTTATTGATAAAAATCTTGCATCCGGAAATTGTCTGAGTTTAACCTTATTAAGAGTTGTAGTGAATAGGTTAGTTCCCTATGGATTCGACTCTGGACTTAAACCGGGTTATATTTGCAGCGACCGCTTTGTCCTTTTTATAAGGCATAGTTGGGCGTGATCAAATTTTGGCGCCGTTGCCGGGGAACTAACGCTGTTATTTAGTAAAACTTAGAATAATTTCTAGGATTTTTAGTTTAGATCAATTTTCTACGGTGTTATAAACTTTTCCATTGAAATTCTCACATTTGAAATCTCTTGTGAATCAGGTGTATGCCTGGAAACTCTTCGCGGACTGGTGAATTTTTCGAAGGACTCCCATACCCCGAGAAAACATTCAAGGCATTAAACTGTGCTAACAAGAAGAACAAACAGTGACTACAAAAACACCAACTCGAATTTGAAATGGACAACGTGGATGACGTCGAGGTAAACAATCGGAACAACTGAGTTGATCCAAATAATGGAGTGGTGGAACCTCTTGTTCCAGAAGATGCTCTTTATGACTGCGCACAGCCAACTGTTGACAACCTGGCCACCGCCATGGTTGTGCCCCAGATACAAGCGGAGACATTCCAGATCACCAACAACATGTTGCATCTGTTATAGAATAAAGGACTGTTCTCCGGGTCACACATTGAATACCCACAACAACACTTGAAGAATTTCTTGTCAATCTGTGTGACCCAAATGTGACCCCGGAAGCCATCAAGCTGCTACTGTTTCTATTCTCAGTGACTGGAGAGGCCCAGACTTGGCTGAATTCGCTCCCAATAAATTCTATTGCCACTTAGGAGTAATTAGTCAAGCAGTTCCTAAACAAGTTCTATCCTCCCAACAAGACTACAAGGCAGATTGATGAGATATTGTAGTACAAGCGAAAACCTACTGAAACCTTGCAAGAAACATGGGAAAGGTTCAAGGGGGTGCTGGTGAAGTGTCCACACCATGGCATTCCAGACCAGATGCTTGGCCAGAGATTCTACATGGGTTTGGAAGACAATTTGAAAGCTAATGTAGACGCTTCAGCTGGGGGTTCATTTATGAGAAAGACATTAACAGAATGCAAGATTCTTTTCGATAAGATGTCTCAAAATTCAGGTTGGATGACGAGAGGTACGACCCTGACACCAATAGTGCATTTTGTCCCTCTTGACCCAGACAAATCACATGCAGAGAACATAGCCACACTCATGACTTAGATGAGTATACTGACNAGGATTGTGTACCCCTTGCATTATACAATCTTATGTTTGCTCATGGAGTGGAGAAAGTTATAACCAGGGCTTCAGAGAGGACATGAACTGTGTTAATAATTTTGGGGTCAGAAGCAAGGAGGACAACAATGGGGTCCAGCACCTAACCAGCAGTACAGACCCAACATGCCACAACTTGGAGGTATACAGCCACAAGGCCAAGTCGTGCCATATCAAAGGCAACAGGGCTATCAACAGTAGCACCAGCAACGGTTGGCATATCATCCACCTCATCAGCAGCAAGACGACAACATGGTAGAAATTAGGGGCATGCTGCAGCAACTCATGGGGAAAAATGGTAAGATGCAGGAAAAGTTGGCAGCACAAGACTCAGCAATTAAAGGCATTGAAACTCAAGTGGGATAGATATCCATGGCCTTAATCAACCTCCCCCAAGGAACATTACCGGCATACACTAATATTAACCCAAAGGAGCAAAACCTCAATCAGCTACTGGCAGTAAGTCTCCGGAATGGGAGAGATTTAAATAGAGAGCAAGAAGTTGCTCAATCTAGAAGAGAGACTACAACAGCCACTCCAGTTCCATTAAAAGCAGATGAATCAGCAGAACTCACTGAAGTGGTAGTTGAACAGGCACATGTTGAAAAGGGTGAGACAAAAGAGGGTGAACAAGTCTCAGAACAGGTGGTACCTCTTGTGCCACAAGCTTCCAACAAAGAACAGTTAGAAAGAAATGGACAAAGAGTGAATCATGCACCCTTCCCTCCGAGATTGGAAAAACAAAAGAAAGATGATCAATACAAGAAACTCATGGAGATGCTTCTCCAGATTCAATTGAATATTCCCCTGATGGATGCTTTGAGGGAAATGCCGGGATATGCAAAGATGATGAAGGACCTGACGTCACAGAAATTTGACTTTCAGGACCTGTCCACTATAACTCTAACACAGACCTGCAGTGCGGTAGTGACAAGACGTATGGCCCAAAAGATGTCTGATCCAGGTAGATTCACTATTTCGTGTACTACTGGGAGTTATGCTTTTGCAAAAGCATTGTGTGACTTGGGAGCCAACATAAACTTGATGCCCTTGGAAATCTATACAAAATTGGGCATTGGCAGAGCTAGACCGACCTCAATGTTGTTGCAACTGGCTGATCGCACGGTTAAAAGATTGATAGGAATTCTTGATGATGAGTTGGTGCAAGTGGGAAATTTTGTATTCCCTGTATGATTTGTTATTCTGAACTGCCGGGTAGATGAGGAGATACCTATCATATTGGGAAGGCCATTCTTAGCCACTAGGAGAACGTTGATTGATTGTAAGACTGGAGAACTAAAAATGACGTTGAACAATGAAGAAGTAATATTCAACGTTCAACAATCCATGGGGAGACCCAATGAATATGCAAATTGCTCACTAGTGAAGGCTGTGGATGTGATACTGCAAGAAGAGGATGAGACCCTTAATGACAAAGATCCATTGGAAGCCTGCTTGACAAATTTAGAAGAAATGGATGGTGAAGGGTTGGCAGAGTGGGTCATGGCCCTCGAGGGTCAAGGATTCGGGAAAAGGGAACCTCAGTTCGAGCCCTTACGTTTAGAGGAGAGAGTGACACCACCTGCAAAGCCATCAATAGAGGAACCATCACAGCTGGAGTTGAAACCACTTCCAGCCCACTTCAGGTATGCTTTGTTGGGCCCCAATTCTACTTTGCATGTTATTATATCATCTGGTTTGCTAGCTGCGTAGGTAGAAAAATTATTGCAGGTATTGCAAGAATGCAACACTGCCATTGGTTGGACCATGGCAGACATAAAGGGCATCAACCCAGCCTTCTGCATACATAAGATTCTTCTGGAAGAGAGGCACAAACCTTCCAAGTAACATCAAAGAAGGTTGAACCCAAATATGAAGGAAGTAGTAAAGAAGGATGTGATCAAGTGGTTGGATGCGGGCATCGTCTTCCCTATCTCTGATAGAAATTGGGTCAGCCCGGTCCAGTGTGTGTCGAAAAAGGGAGGAATGACGGTCATACAAAATGTAAATAATGAGTTGATCTCAACTCGTACAGTCACGGGGTGGAAGATTTGCATGGACTATCGAAAACTAAACGCAGTCACCCGAAAGGACCATTTCCCCTTACCCTTCATTGACCAGATGTTGGACAGGTTAGCTGGGCGATCCCATTTGACGGATACTCGGGGTATAATCAGATCTCAGTAGCCCCGGAAGATAGACATAAAATGTCCTTCACTTGTTCGTATGTCATCTTTGCTTTTCGGAGAATTCTCTTTGGACTTGCAACGCACCGGCCACATTCCAACGGTGCATGTTAGCCATTTTTACTGACATGGTTAAGGATATTGTGGAGGTGTTTATGGATAATTTCTCCATAGTGGGGGATTCATTCGAAGATTGTCTCCACAACCTAAGAAGAGTGCTCAAAAGATGTGTGGAGACAAATATGGTGCTGGATTAGGAGAAGTGCCATTTATGGTACAAGAAGGAATAGTATTGGGGCATAGAGTGTCCAAAAAGGAAATTGAAATTGACCATGACAAGGTTGATGTAATCGAGAAGCTTCCAGCACCCACTTCGGTAAAGGCGGTGAGAAGTTTTCTTGGGCACGCCGGATTCTACAGGCGGTTCATTAAGGATTTCTCTAAGATTTCTAACCCCTTATGTAAGTTGCCCAAAAAAGACCAGCCCTTTTTGTTTTCGGATGATTGCAGGTTAGCATTTGAGGATCTGAAGAAGAGATTGGCGACTGCACCCATCATTGTTGCACCCAACTGGGAGCAACCATTCGAGCTCATGTGTGACGCCAGTGATTATGCTATAGGAGCAGTTTTAGGGAAATGCAAGGATAAGATCATGCAAGCAGGACGCTTAGTGGTGCATAGCTGAACTACACTGTCACGAAAAAGGAAATGCTTGTTGTAGTGTTTTCCTTTGATAAATTTAGGTCATACTTAATTGGCTAAAAAATTATTGTTTAAACTGACCATGCAGCAATTAGGTACTTGATAGCAAAGAAGGAGTCAAAGCCACACTTGATTTTCTGGGTTCTATTGCTACAAGAATTCGACCTGGAAATACGTGACAGAAAAGGGACGGACAACCAAGTGGCGGACCACTTCTCGAGGTTGGAAGGAGTAGAAAAGAGAATAGATGTTGAAGATATCACTGAGACATTTCCGGATGAGCAGTTACTTGCTGTGACAATGGAGGAGGCACCATGGTATGCTGATATTGCTAATTACTTAGCAAGTCGTATCGTACCTTACGACCTTTCGTCAATTCAAAAAAAAAATTCTTCTGTGATTGTCGTGCTTATTACTGGGATGAACATCTACTGTTTAAGATATGTGTTGATAACTTGATCCGGAGGTGTATCATCGAGCAAGATCAACCTTGTGTTTTGCAGGATTTCCATGCTACACCATATGGTGGACACTTTGGAGGAATCCGGACAGCAGCAAAGGTGTTGGAATCAGGATTGTATTGGCCTACACTGTTCAAGGATGCCCATGCTTGGGTCAAAAGTTGTGATGAATGCCAAAGTACAGGGAACATATCTCGCCGTCATGAGATGCCAATGACCACAATTCAAGAGGTGGAGGTGTTTGAAATATGAGGGATCGACTTCATGGGCCATTCGTTAGCTCATACAGTAACAAATATATATTGGTTGCAGTTGACTATGTCTCCAAGTGGGTTGAAAAGGTGGCTCTCCGAGCCAATGATGCAAAAGGGGTGACAAGTTTCCTAAAGAAAAACATCTTCGCACGTTTTGGCACCCCAAGAGCTATAATCAGTGATGGTGGCTCTCATTTTTGTAATAGAGCGTCCGCACGCCTGTTGTAGAAATATGGAGTTCGCCACAAGGTAGCCTCACCGTACCACCCACAAACAAGGGGACAAGTTGAAGTGTTCAATAGGGAGGTTAAAAGTTTCCTTACAAAAATAGTGAATGCAACAAGGACTGATTGGGCGAAGAAGCTAGATGATGCATTGTGGGCATACCGCACAGCCTTCAATACTCCAATTGGCATGTCACCATACAAGTTGGTGTTTAGAAAGGCATGTCACCTTCCAGTAGAGCTCAAACATAAATCATTGTGGGCATTGCGGCAGTTGAATTTAGATATGGAGACAGCAGGCATCAACAGAGTCACTGGGTTGCCTGAGCTAGAGGAATTCAGGTTCCAGGCATTCGAGAGTGCTAGACTATAAAAAGAAAGGATGAAACTAATGCATGATAAGCACATCTTGGATCGAAACTTCAGACTCGGAGATCTAGTGTTGCTATATAACTCAAGATTGAGGTTGTTTCCGGGTAAGTTTAAGTCTCGATGGTCAGGATTCTTCAGAGTGGTGCAAATCTTCTCAAGTGGAGCCGTGGAGATTTAATCAGAAGATAGGACAAACAAGTTCACAGTGAATGGGCAGAGGTTGAAACATTACGTTGGAATGGTCGAAGAAAAAAGGGACAGAGTGGTAATAACTTTGGAAGATCCCCAAGACACGAATGAAGAGTGATGATTAGAGCCTGCATCGTTCTGCGACGTTAAATCAGGCACTTCTTGGGAGGCAACCCATGATCTTATTTAGTTTGTTTTGTTGTATTATTTTATGTAAACAATACTAACCAGGATATTAGTGTGCAGGGAAAGATTTGTGAACATCGGGAGGATTCAGGGTCAAAATCTAACCCCGGAGAGGTAAAACCATTGAAGAAAACATAAAAAAAATATGTAGGCTGCTGTGTTGGTCACCGCGACCACGGTCGCGAACGCAGTCTGGACGCGGTGATTAAAGGACCCACTATTTTGGGTCACCGAGATCGGGTCCCAACCGCGGATAGGGCGCGGTGTTTCAATGAGGTTCTGCCCAGCGTCAGCGGTCGCGGACGCAACCGCGGAGCTGCGCACGGTTGGGTGACATCAGGTAAGTTTTTCTATTTTTTTTTCCTTTTCTAAACCCCACCCCTCCCACTTAACCTAAAACACCGCCCACCCCTCTCACTTTATCCATTCTCTTTCCCTTCTCTTAATTTCACTCTCCATATCCCAAATTAAAATCCCTAACCCACGCCCCTCCCCTCCATTCTCCTCATCTCACCAAAAGCCATCCTTCTTTCTCTTCCTCCATTAACAAGCTATCACCTCCATAGTTCAAGAATATCAAGTAAGTTCATGATTTATCTCTCCTTGTCTTTCTTTTTGAATTTGTTTCTTTTCTCTTTTGTAGTTTATTTTCAAATTTTTGGTAGAAAGTTTTGAGTAAATTTGTCTTCTTTTTAGTATAGAATGTGGAGATAAGATCATGACTCTCTTGTGTTATAGGTAGATTATGGTAGAGACATGTGGGTGAAGCCATTGTAGTTAAATTGGGATGATTTGTAACCCTATGGGGTTACTTGTGCTAAATTGTAGCCATATGCACACTTGGTGTTTGTTGAATTGCCCCTATGAGCTTTAAATGCTATTGTGACCATGGTGCGGGTGAAGTTTGAGTAACCACCCTGGGTTCACATAATCCACACCCTTACTAATAGCGTCACTTGTGTTTTCAGGTATAATGCATCCATTCAGGAAGAGACGGTCCACATGATCCTCAGCCAGTGGACCAGGAGGTCCTTCTAGAGCTCGGGCATACGCTAGCTCGAGCTAGTTTACAGTAGGCGGTTTGTGTCCCGAAAATCCCAGGAGAGGTTTAGTGCAAAGGCGGCAAAGAAGCATGTGGCCAAAAGGGCCATTGACAGGGCATCTCTTCATGTAGAAAACCCAAACATGTACCGGGAATTATTACGGCGTCAGCTCAAAATCTTCTTTGAGGAGCCGGAGGATGGCAATATGATGCTAGTGAGAGAATTTTATGCAAATTTCTAGAAGAATGAGAATTGGGTTGTCACGATGTGCCAAACCAGAGTGGATGCTTCATGCGAGGCCATCCAATGAGTGTACAGTTTGCCAGCCTTCGACGAGGCTGAAGATTTTTACCAGACATACTAGAAAAGGCCTGTCACTTGGAACCTCTTCATCCAAACCATTTGTGTGCCAGGAAAGGAATTAATATGGGTTAAACCTATGAGCACCCTGAAATCATCCTCCCTCACTTGGGAGGCAAAGTGTTGACTGAACGTCATCAACAGTTGTCTGCTGCCATCGAACAACACCACTGATGTCAATGGACCTAGGGTAGCAGCGATATGGTGTTTTGTGAATGATCATGATTTCGATGTGGCCTGGCTGATCCAGGAAGAAATGTTCATCCACTCAACTGAAAAGAAGTAAGGTTTCTACTTGCCTTCTCTGGTCACCAAATTGTGCAGAGCGGCAATAGTTCTTGAGAACCCCAACATGGATGGGTTGGTGCCAAAGGAGGCCGCGCTCAGGGCATCCAAAATAATCATCGAGAAAGACTCAGTGGCACCTAGAGTTGTTCAAAGCGACACCTCGGATGAGTCAGATGATGATGGTCAGGAGGAGGCAATGCATGCCTCACCCCCACAGGTGCATATTTCAGGTGAGGCAGACCTATCTCAGGCCCTTCAGAGTACCTGTCTGACAGCTTTGGAACAGGATATGGCTGGGCTGTGCACTTCGGTCACAGGCCTGGGTACTAGAGTTGGTGCTCTGGGTGCAAAGTCTAAGAAGAAGATTATGGGATCGCTGAGGGCGCTAGGACGAGCTTGTCGCCTTGATCCTGGCACTGTATCTAATTAGGAATAAGTATCAGGGAAGTCCCCTTACCTTACTCTGCTTTAATTTATTTGACATGGGGACATGCTAATTTTTTAAGTGTAGGGTGGGGAATGATGTGTATGTTGTTGTTGAATATGTATGTATTTGATTGGTAGTTTAGTTTGTCAAGTTAACTTCGACTTGGCCGATGATGGACACCAATCGACAGGTTTCTTAAGGGACTAAAGTCAAAAAAAAAGATTTTGGTTTTGTAGTAGTGTATCAACTCCCCCTAGGTTTTTCTTTTAACCACGGTTCTTTTCCAAAGATTTTCATTTGAACCGGGTGTAGTTAATTTTATCCATTTTTAGTTAGGAACTTATGGGCGAGGAAAGAATTGAATATAGACTACTTTAGTGTGACACTTAGGCTCATTAGTTGACACTAGCGATAAAGTCCTTAAAATGTGTGTTCTTGATTTGGCTTAAGTACCCTGAGCGGAGTGTCTGATGATCCAACCTGAATTGAGTCATGTGCCATGTGTGAGTGAGGATTTGTGTATTATGTGCTAACGTTTAATGCCTAGAACTTTCCCTGTATGTTTGCAAAGCGAAATGGTACTCCTATTTGGTTTAGGAAGTGATTTAGGCATTTCTTTGTTGAACCATATCTATACATGTTCTACCCACCTAATTGTTATATACTATAGTTAACCCTTTTGCTATTACAATCCTATTTTCTTTGGCAACCACATTACAAGCCTTACCCAATTTTTGAAATGTCCATTATTTAAATCTTATCACCTCTATAAGCACTTGAATTGTGATGAAATATGTAAAAATTAAAATGTGGGGTGGTTGGTTGGGATTTTGAATGGAACTGAGTAAATACGGATAAAGGTGCACAATGTCGAAAATAAATACTAAAAGCCACCGGAACTGGAAAAAAAAATTTTAAAAAAATAACAATAGGGGCTTTTGAGATAATTGTTCTTAAAGAAGGAGGGGGTATGACATATTGATGTAAAGGTGGAATTGTGGTTTGTAAGTATGTGTTTAAATGTTGAAATAGATGTATTAAAAGTGCTTAGGGAGGTGTAGTCACTATTATATCCAAATGTATCCTACCTGACCCGCAACCTACATTACATCAAAATAAAGTCCTAATTGATCCTAGACTGAATGAGCTTGATTAGTAGAGTAGTACACTACGGGAAAGCATATGGTGCGTTTTCTGTGGCACAAGAATGTTCTTTCTGAGGGTGAGCGAATTTTGTTTATTTGAAGTCCTCAGTGTGTGCGAATTGGATTGATTATGACATAAGTCTCTTTTGTGGTGAGTAGTCACTTGAATCATGAAAGGGAGGTAAGTCTGTACCTCTAACTTAGAGAAAGTGAGCCGGTTAGGGACATTGCGTGGATAGAGAGAGAGAGTTCGATCTTGAGGTGTGGATGTTACACTAAGGTAGTTGCCTAGTGAAGTTTGGCCTGTGGAGTGTGGTTTTGTTGTTCGAGGACGAGCAACGGTTTAAGTGTAGGGTGTTGATAGTAGCATATATTATGCATTGTAGAGGCTATTTACACTCTAAATTAACCATACTTTATTGATGTTTAAATGATAAAAGGTAACAAAATGCTCTAATTGAGATTTTTATATTGTGCAGGAGCCACTCCAAGATAGGAGGAAGATGAAGAGCATTTTGGAGTCAATTATGTACATACAAGGCCAATCAATGATAGCCCGGATGAAAAAAAGAAATACAAGGCAAAGAAAACAGTGAAAGCCAGGTCCGCGACCGTGGACCTGGGCACGATGGAACACGATGCAGAAAGTGAGTGAACCACTGCGGTCGGGTCTGCGGTTGAGACCACGAACGCGATCGAGGATTTAACAGCGGAAATTTCAAGGGCTAAAGTGTGAATTCCTGGGAAATTAACCTAAACCTATAAGAACCCAAAACTCGCCCAAGAGTCAGTTTCAAGCTTGTTTTAGACTCAATTGGAGGCAAGAACAAGTGAGAGGAGATCAAGCCATCTTTAGAGTTTTTCTTTATTCTTCTTTTTACCATTAATTGTGAATCATAAACCATATTATTGTTTTGTTTTATTTTAGTATGAGTAGCTAAACATTCAATTTAGGGTTGATGGAACCAATTGTTGGATGAAGTTTTGAACTCTATTCTGATATAATCGAGTCGTGTTTGCGCTATGATTGTTCAACTACGTTTTGCATTGTGATTAATCAAATGGGCCCTTGATTAATCGTGTTTAATTGCCTTGTGTTGCTTGAGAAAGAATACTTTGTTAGATTGTTGTTGAACAACACCACTTTTGGGTAATTGAAGATATTAACTACTTGAATTTAAAAGTAGGTTTAGAAATAACGAAGCTTTGGTGGGATAATTCTGAGTTGCATAAATTGTTAGCTAGAGTAGTTCGAAAGAATGCTGCTAGTAAATTATTGTAATTGATCGAGAGATGATTACGATAGCCCATAACTCATAACCCTCATAGAGTATTGTGGCGAGATTATAGCTTAAAAGTTAAGAATTAATCCGGCAATTGGGGAAATCAATACCCTAGATCTTTCTACCCTTGAATTTATCTTTATTCCTGATTATTGTTAGTTTTCTTATCATTTTACTTTAGATAAATAAATTTCACTGCTTATTGATAAAAATCTTGCATCCGGAAATTATCTGAGCTTAACCTTATTAAGAGTTGTAGTGAATAGGTTAGTTCCCTGTGGATTCGACTCCGGACTTAAATCGGATTATATTTGCAGCGACCGCCTTGTCCTTTTTATATGGCATAGTTGGGTGTGATCATCTAGCACTAATAATTACCTAATTAGCTCTACTAACACGCCTAAAACTTTTTCCAAAGATCACCAAAGTTCTTCTGCCAGCCTAATTACTGCTACTACTGAAAAATTTCATGCATGGACAATAATATACATGATCAACACCTGTCCCAAGAAAACTACAATACCCCACAAATGGCCAATGAGGACAAACACGTGCTAGAGGAAAAAACTGCCCAAAATCTATTAAAACCACATCCTCAAGCAAACCTGAAGACATGCAAATAGAGGTAATAATTGGGAATCTTCCTAGACCCTGAAGTGACCTATTACCACTCACGGAAAAATCCCTAAATTAACTCAATATAAACCAATAATCCCCCCATTAACAATGCCAAGAATCCCGATATCTAACCGAAGGATATATCGCCTGATTAAAATTCTAAGAAACCAACGTGTTCTCACTATGTCAAACTGACTACTCCCTCAGACTTCACAAAGGGGCAATCAAATATTCTTTATTCAACCTCCACTACCTCAAGATCACCAACCCATTTCTTGGATAGAACTACGTCTAGTGGGCCATATAATATCATTCAACATGATATTGGATGGACAAGAAACTATGATAGTACTCCAAAACTCTGACTTTCTAGCTCAACTAGTCTCAAAGGGGATACACATGGCCATGGTTAATTATCCCAATCATATTTGGATGAACAACATACTATATCTACTAGCTCCTTCAATGAACTCAAACCTAGCTCAATCAATGAGGAACCAATGGAGCCTGCCACTACACTTCAACCCAATCCAAACTCAAAACATGCAAGTGGATCTTCCATTCTTTCCCCCAAGGGAAATCTCGAACATGAACCCTATATTCATGCCTTGGACCACACCAATCAACAATGCACCAACTCAGACGAATGCTCAAATGCATGCACCACCCCATGCAAACAGTGTTCCAACACATGCACCCCTAAATGTTCCCCCACATGAACCATACAATGCTCCCCAACAACACCTTCCTCTTAATGCTCCTGAACTAGAAGATCATCAAATGGAGGAGGCAGAGGGAATGAACTTGCTGGGGTCAAGACAAATCCTAGAGTTTTCAAGTCTAAACGAGGTAAAAGTATATCTATTCAGGGAAACGCGAGAGAAGGGATATATTCTCAGCTGCCCCCCGACACTCTACAAGTGCTCAATGGATGTCTGGGCCCCACAAGACCAAACAGTGGGGAGCCACGCAATGATATTGGTTCCTTCAATAAGGAGGAACCCACTCTCCCTACCTTAGAGAGTAAGGGGAAATGGCAGCAATTACAACCATAATCAAGTTGATATGATGTATCACCCAACCAATTTTATTATTTTCCACATAAGGGGGTAACAATGATGCCTTTAGAAGGAACTTTAGGGAAATGATTGACACCCATAATCCGTGTATGGTGACCTTACTGGAAACTCGAATGGAAAATCATATTTCCCTTCCCAATGATTTTTATTTTTCCCAAATGATTGAAGTCCCATCAGAGGGACAATCTGGATGAATGGTGATACTTTGGAATCTGAAGTAGTTAACGTGAACAACTTCCTTAAAAAAAATCAAGAAATCCATGCCAATATTGAGGTACGTCCGATAAATACTTCTTGGATATTTTATTTCATATATGCTAGTACAAATATTTCTAATAGAAATTCACTTTGGAACAATATTGAAAGTACCCATGAAAACTATAAAGGACTCTGGCTTATAGGAAGAGATTTTAATGATACGTTTAGTGCCAATGATAGGCTTGGGGTGATTCTATTAATCGTAGACGTAGCTCGCGTTTATGGAGTAGTATTAATAATTGCAACCTCTTAGACCTTGGTTTTAAAGGGTGTAAATATACTTGTTCCAACAATCGTAAGAAATCTAATAACTTAATCATGGAAAGGCTTGATAGGATATTTGTCAATGACAAATGGATCAACCTTTTTCCAAAGGCTGTTGTAATCCATCTTCCAAAGACTCACTCAGATCATAACCCTTTTTTACTTCAATTATTCCCAAAAAATTCATGTCATAACGGCAAACCTTTTAGACTAGAAACAATTTGGTGTAAGCACCCTGATTTCGTCAATATAGTTCGTGCTAGTTGGCAAACTAATGATCTAAACAAATCTCATAAGTTTTTAAAGGAAAATATCATTCCTTGGAAAAATAATACTTTTAGAGACATTTTTAAGAAGGAAAAAAAAAGAATTTTGGCTCGTTTGCAGGGCATTCAAAACTCTCCTAACTATCATACTAGTTTGCTCTTAATGAACCTTGAAATTAACCTCCAACAAGATTATAATGCTATTCTTAAAATGGAAGAAGATTTCTGAAAACTCCGTTCACGAATATCTTGGTGCAATGAAGGGGATGCTAATACAAAAATTTTCCATATTATGGCTTCTAATTGAAAACGCCATAATTCAATAATGTACTTCAAAGATGATAAGGGTGACTGGATCACAGATGCAAAATCTATTCTTGATCATACTTTTAATTTTTTTGAAAAATCCTATACAACTTCTAAGGATGTTAGTAGGAAGGCTACTTTTAAGAGTCAAGTCACTAATCTTCCAGTAATTGATTTAGAAATCCTGGATAGACCTCTAGCCTTGGAAGAGATCACTAATGTAATTTTTTCGTTTAAACCCTTCAAAGCACCTAGTCCGGATGGAATTCATCCTTCTTCTTTTTTTTACCAAAAGGTATTGGAACATAGTTGGGGATTAAATTATTAAGTTTTGTCACAAGGTTTTTGAATCTCAATCTCTTCCTTTGGGTATTAATGATACTTACTTATGCCATTCCCAAAATTAATAATGCTAATCATCTAAAAAAACTTTAGATTTATTGGCCTTTGTAACATTGCTTACAAATTACCAAGATCATTTCTAATAGATTAAAACTGTTTCTTCCTAACCTAATTAGTCCAACACAAACCAGTTTTATAAAAAGTAGGAGAGCTAGTAATAATGTCATTATTATTCAAGAGCTTATTAACAATATGTGCACTTCTAATAGCTCAAAGTATGATATATTATTGAAAATTGACCTTGAGAAGACTTTTGAAAAATTGGAATGGGATTTTATCCATAGAACCTTTATCTTTTTCAACTTCCCTCCAAAACTTTTTAAACTCATTATGCATTGCATTAGTACAAGCCAAATTGGAATTCTTGTTAATGGAACCAATGCTAAGTTCTTTAGTCCTAGTAGAGGAATTCGCCAAGGAGATCCTATGTCTCCATACATATTTATATTATGTATGGATCTTATGTCAAGGCTAATAGAAAATCAAGTCAATACCATGCTCTAGGACATCGTTAAAATTAGCCCTAGAGGACCTTGTTTCTCCCATCTATTCTTTGCGGACAATCTAACCCTTGGAAAAGCTAATCAGAGGACGGGTTACTGTATTAAGCGTTTTCTAGACCTTTTTATGGAAGAAACTGGCTTATCTATAAACTATGTAAAATCTAGCTTGTCTTCTCAAAAAAATGACCTCAGGGCATTACTTCCTATTTTGCCAATTTATTCAATATAAAATTAAGTTTTGAATTTGGTAAATGTCTTGGATTTACCATTTTAAATCTTAAACCAAAGCCTAAGTATTTCCAATTCTTCATTGATAAAATACGTAACAAACCTTCTCATTGGAAATCTAATCTTCTAAATATAGCTGGTAGATCTACATTAGCAACCTCTACTCTTAGTTTCGTACCATCTCATCTAATGCAATATACCATGCTCCCTACAAAGATCTTGAGTCAAATAAAAAAAATCCAAAGAGATTTCATATGGGATACCCCAAATACTAGGAAAAAACTCCACCTAGTAAATTGGAAGACTGTCACTCAAGAAAGATCGGAAGGAGGTCTACGGATTTACTCAACTTTCAAAAAACATTTGGTAATGCTCACTAGCCTGACATGGAGACTTATTAATTTTCCTAATAATCCTTGGGCTCAACTAATTTCCAGTAAATATTCCCGAAAAAAACCTCTATAAATTCTTCGTTTATTTGGCAAGCCCTAGTGAAAGGTTGGAAAATCTACATGCAAGGGACTTTGTGGAACCCTAGCAAAAACTCTAATATTAACATTTGGATATCTAGGTGGATTCACAATGCCCCTAGCCTTAGAAAGAGTATTGAGGGACCCCTGCACCTACCAGATTATAATCTCTCTTTACAAGACCTCATGAATGGTGATAGCTGGGACTTATCAAAAATCTCCTTTGATTTCCTCAGTTCTTTAATTAATAAAATAAAGTCACTCTTATTCCTAGCCACTTCAATGGTAAGGACTATATGACTTGGGATATGAGTAGTAGTGATTTGTTTACCTCTAATTCATGTTACAAGCTCCTTGAAGATAATTACTCCATTAATCCGTTAAAGAAGCTTGATTATAACTGGATTTGGAAACTCTAATGCCCTCATATAATAAAATTCTTTATCTGGAAATGCATGCATAACAAAATTTCTTGTAGAGCCTTCCTCCATTATATTGGAATCAATATTGACGTCAATTGTCCCGTTTGCAAAGAAGGGCCAGAAGATACCACTCACATCTTCATTAAGTGTCCTATAGCTACTCGTTTCTGGATAAACCTTGGATTAACTTTGGAACAAACTACTGACAATACTAACTGGCTAATTTCCCTAAAGAATTCTAGTGTACAAGGCAGAAACCAACAATGTCAATAGGTTAATATTTTTCCTTTTGCCATTTGGAACCTTTGGAAAAATAGGAATAATAACAACGTCAACAACCTTGACCAAGATCTTAGCGTAAACCTAGTTCTCTATCAATCATGGAAGTATAACTTTTTCACTGAAAGAAACCCCCTCCAACAATCAAAAATCAAAATAGACATTTGTTGGTCAAACCCCCCTCAAAACACAAGCAAGCTCAATATTGATGGTGTTTTTTGAAGGACAAACTTACATGCAAGTATAGGTGGATCCTCTCGTAATAGCAATGGCGACTGGATTATGGGATTTTATAAATCTTGTTATGCAACATCTCCTTTGCATGCAGAATTACTAGCACGGGAGCAAGGTCTTAAAGGGGCATTGGATATGTCGTTTCCCACATTGGAAATTGAATCGGACTCCTCAGACATGATAAAAATGATCAATGAAGACAGTGCCTTTACTAACAATACATTACTTAACTGCAGGTTATTAATGCACCAGTTGAAGATACCAACGATCAAGCATAACTTCTGGGAAGGCAATGCAGTAACACATCGAGTAGCAAAGGAAGCTATCAACCACTTCAGTCCAAAACGATGTTCATACCTTGCTTGTCCTCCTCTTTTTGTTGAAGCTGCTTCAAAAAAGGACAAGGAAGGACTTTGTTTTGGTACAAAACTTTTAAGTACCAGTGTTTGTAATAGCCTAGTAGCTATAAACAATAGTAATGTTCGTAGGGACTATGTAGTAACTATGTAAGACTTTTGCTTTATTATTAATATATGCTTCCTTAACGTTCAAAAAAAAAGATATTGTAATTATATTTAACTGGATAGAAATAATGTATGAAAGTTGTATATAAATTGTAGATTAGTTGTAAATAAGTTTATATTGTATAGTTATTTTTAATTGAGTATTACAAAATCAAATGCATTGTGACTAATTCAATATTACATTCCTAGTTGGAATTGACTATAATTTCATTGCGGGTAAAATTAGATTATGTAATTTGACCAAATAACTTGTGACTATAATTGTCAAAAATATCGATAAGTTCAATATGTCTCTATGCCAATTCTCAGTACTTGTACTGAGTAATGCCATTTGAATAAGTAATAAGGAGCCGTATTTTCAAGTTGGTTACATGATAGACATGTAGGCTTTCGGTGCTTATGAAGTAGTTTTGATTTCCTCCGTGTTACGAAAAGAAATGCATGTTTAAGGAAATAAATTGTGCTAAGTTGATAGCATAATCAGCTAAATATTATTCGTTGAAAGACATTTTCTAAAGAAGAATTTTGTGATGCTTAATTGTGTGAATATTATAGTTAAATGCCNAACCTAGTCATTAAAACTGAACACCTCTAACTCAACCACGCCACGCAGGTTGCCAAACCAAAGAGTATTGCCACCAAAATACCTATAGAAACTCACCACATCATAAGTACCCAAAGAACAAATTTTTCTCATTACCGTGTTGATCCAACCTACTACTAAGTTGTCCTATTTCTCTGAGTTCCTTTCGAATTACCCTCAAGTTGACACTTCTCCTTGCCAGAAGACCACGATCCTTACCCAAATCTCACCATAAGATATCCTAACATAAAACCATACCGCTCGAAGGCCCATAAGCCTCTATATTCCCTCTTAAGAGCCATAAAAGTACCACAATCGAGACACCCACTCTGAAGAAACCTTCTATAAATCTAAAGTTGTCTCATTCACCTTCATAATACTAAAATATAAAATCCAATGACATAGAAATACCGCAAATCTCAACACCATCCAATGTAAATATCAGATTCTAGCCATATACAAATTCTAAAACTTTTCAATTACTACATATAAATAATGAATTCATTAGAACCTTCTCGAGAGTCATCCATTGTGCTTAAATCTCAATTGCACTGTCAAAATGGGTAGAGCGACATGTGCCCCATTAGCAGGACAACGCCCAAAGAGGTAACCCTCCTTAATACAATCGATCAAATTCCTACTCCATGCGCACTACATCCCTCACAAATATCAACTTAATCATTACATGATTCCCATATACCTATAATGTCACGACTCGAAATCCCAACATAGGTCGTGATGGCGCCCAACAGCGGGGTCAGGCAAGCCGATTCTCAATTTGCTAAGGGTTCCTTCATATTAGATTAAACACTTTAAAATATACCTAGTTATTAAAACTAAAAACATGATCCGACAAGGATAAATAGCCAGTTTTAATCAAAACAGTCATGAAGAGGAATGAGACAATATATATATATATATATATATATATATATATATATATATAATTTACCTACAACTTTACTACAATTTCGTAGGTATATTGTATGTCATGGCTTCTTCTTCTTCTTCGAGTTTCAATCTGAAATTCAACGAAAATCAAATCTAATCTTAACCAAAACACCCACAAAATTGAGATATAATG
Organism: Nicotiana knightiana; assembly: GCA_005239525.1. NCBI lineage: Eukaryota > Viridiplantae > Streptophyta > Magnoliopsida > Solanales > Solanaceae > Nicotiana > Nicotiana knightiana. The sequence goes on along the minus strand of ML375411.1, from coordinate 31,897 downwards.
TCATGACCCAAAATCCTAACTGAGGTCGTGATGGCACCCAACAGCGGGGTCAGGCAAGCCGACTCTTAATTTACTAAAGGTTTCTTCTTATTAGATTAAACACTTTAAAATATACTCAGTTTTTAAAAGTTAAAACATGATTTGACAAGGATAATTAGAAAGTCTTAATCAAAACAGTCATGTTGAGTAATAAGCCAAAATGTATATATACAGACCCGTAAACCAAAATAATAACTGCGTGTGTGTGCCAAGAACTAGTGTCACAAGTCCTACGGGCATACTAACAGAATATACAAAACATAATATACAATCCCACTGTCTGAAAGGAATAAACGGGAAATAAGCAAAAGAAAACTCCAAGGTGCTACCGAGGATCATCGGGTGAAGCAGCTCACCCTGAAGTCGGGTCCAACTGAGATCAGAATCGAGATCCAGTCTGATAACTAGATGCACCAGCCTCAGAACCTGTATAATTAAATACAGAAGTGCAGCATGAGTGTATAAACAAATATGTACCCAGTGAGTATCCCGCCTAACCTCGAAGAGGTAGTAACGAGAGGTAGACATGATACTTACTAGGGTCAACATTTCTAAATAACATGATTTGATAGGAACTAGGCAGGCATAACAGTCGTAGAAATCACAAGGAGATAAATCATCAAGTATAGTTGTATTTACCTTTGCATGTCAAATTTCACTAGCATATAATGTACTAAATTCCCTTATTGACATGAACCAGTTTGTACAATTATAACAATTCCCAGTAAATAATACAGCACATAATAGGCCGGACACGTATGGCCGAAACGTCGCAAAAAATAAATGTGCACTGCCGAAGATCGAACAACTCAAACCATAGATGCATCTATTATCCTGCTCGCGAATTGAACATGCGACGCGGTTGACATAATAGTAGGGCTATTTCGCTCACGAATCATACATGTGACGCGGTGCCGCATACATACATAAAATTATCAGTTTTTAGGGAATTATCAGAGATTATTTTTTGAGGCAAGAACCTAAGCAATATATCATGGACCACAACTTCCTAATA
>ML375411.1:0-30656 GCA_005239525.1 Nicotiana knightiana | reverse complement strand
ACTTCCTAATATTCTCATGCCAAATCAAGGATAATAAGCAATTCAAAATACGTTTAGGAATACAGGTAAGGCACATATAAGCATGCTCGTGAGTCCTAGACTACCCAACATGGCATAGTAGTTGCTACGCACGGACTCTCGTCACATCGTGCGTGCGTAGCCCCCGCAAATAAGGACATGCAATTATTTATGATCGCCTATGGGACAATTCCCCCTTACAAAGTTAGAAAGGAGACTCACCTCATGTCAAACCTACTTCCCGGACCAAGAACGCGCCCGAAACTCCAAACTCTACACCCGAGGACTCGAAACTAGCCAAATGTTATACAAATTCATCAATTTATGCTCAAAGTATGGAAATTCTCCTACTACTAAGTCAAATTCGCCATTCTTGAAGAAATTCTAAAATCCGACCCCGGGCCCGCATGCTCGGATTCCAATAAGTCTCGAAGGAAACACTCACCCATAGCCTAAGGATCATTAATATACGATTTCTACTTGATTTCATAGCTAATTCACGGGTAAATTCTCAAATTTTTGAAAGCTCTAGGTTACTACCCCATTCTTGATTTTTCACTAATTTATGTAGTTAATTAAGCTAATAATCCATGCATGAAGATAATATTAGAGTAGGGTTTACTTACCTTCAATAACTAGGTGTCTGCCCCTCTAAAATGGTGGAAATCGCCCCAAGGAAGAAGAAGAAGAAGAAGAAGAAAATAAGGGAAATGAATTAATTCCCGTGTATAAAACACACTGTTTGAATAGTGTTTCCGCACCTGCGGCTCGAGGACCGCACCTACGATCTCGCACCTGCTAGCAAGGCTCGCACCTGCAGAAATGGACGAGGAAGTCTGGGCCCACACCTGCGAAGTGGAGACCGCACCCGCGGCTCCGCTCCTACGGAATTTTGTCCACACCTGCGAGAATTGGCCTGACCACTGGGGGGTCACACCTGCGAGGATGGGACCGCAGGGCACCTGCGACTGGGCAACCGCACCTGCGGTCGCACCAGAACAGGTGCACCAGCAGCTAATTCAGCTGGTTTTTGGCCTCGTGTGGTGTCCGGGAGGCACCTGGGCCCACCCGAGCCCCTGTCCAAATATACCAACAAGTCCNCTCGAGCCTTCGGAACACCCAAAACAACGCTAAAACTCAAAATCACACCTCAAAACCCCTACAAACCAAACTTAGGAACTTTAAGTTTTCTAGACTTCGCTAACAACGCACCGAAATGACCTATACTACTCGGAATGACACCAAATTTTGCAGGCAAGTGATAAATGACATAAGGGAACTATTCCCGATCTTGGAATTACGTTCGTACCTCGATATCACAAAAACACGTCCTAAACCACAATAGGAACTTAAGGAACTTCTTATTATAATATTGGGTGCTGAAACGCTCCCGAGTCATTAGAAACTCATTCCGAACATACGCCCAGGTCCGGAATCATCATATGAAGCTACCGGAATCGTCGAAACTAGATTCCGAGGTCGTTTACTAAAAATGTTGACTGAAGTCAAACTTGGCCTTAAAGGCCAACCTTAAGGAACCAAATGTTCCTATAGCACTCTAAACACCTCCGAATCCCGGACTACCAGTCCCCGCAAGTCATAAATCATAATAAGCCTCTATGGGAAGTTTCATTTAGGGGAACGGGGTCCAATAACGCAAAACGAATGGTCAGGTCGTTACATTCTCCACCTCTTAAACAAACGTTCGTCCTCGAACGGGTCTAGGATCATACCTGAAGTGCTGAATACGTGTGGATATCTGTTTCGCATATCCTCCTCTGACTCCCAGGTTGCCTCTTCGACTGGTTGGCCCTTCCACTGGACCTTTACGGAAGAAACTCTCTTGGACCTCAACTGGCGGTCATCAATAATAGCAACTGGTTCCTCCTTGTAGCCCAAACTCTCATCCAACTGAATAGTGCTGAAATCAACCACGGGTGAGAAGTCGGCGTGGTACCTCCGGAGCATGGATACATGAAAAACTGGATGAATTCCTGATAAACTGGGAGGTAAGGCCAGCTCATAAGCAACCTCCCCAACTCACCTCAACACCTCGAAGGGACCTATAAACCTGGGGCTAAGCTTGACCTTCTTCCCAAACGTCATAATACCCTTCATACATGAGACTTTCAATAGGACCCTATCTCCTTCCATAAATGATACATCATGCGCCCTCTGATCAGCGTAACTCTTCTATCTGGACTGTGCTATGCAGAGCCTCTCCTGAATCACTTTCACTTTCTCCAAAGCATCCCTCACCAGGTCGGTGCCATATAACTTAGCCTCGCTAGGCTCAAACCACCCGATAGGAGAACGACATCGCCGACCATACAAAGCCTCAAATGGTGCCATATCGATGCTGGACTGATAACTATTATTGTAAGAAAACTCGGCCAAAGGAAAGAATTGGTCCCACTGACCTCCAAAGTCAATCACACATGCCCTGAGCATGTCCTCCAATATTTGAACTTTACGCTCCGACTGACCATCAGTCTGAGGGTGAAATGTTGTGCTGAGGTCTATCTGGGTACCCATCTCACTATGTAATGCTCTCCAGAAGTGCGAGGTGATTTAAGGACCTCGATCTGATATAATGGACACCGGCACACCATGCTACCGGATTATCTCCCGAATATAGATCTGGGCCAACATCTCAGAAGTATAAGTAGTAGCTACTGGAATGAAATGCACCGATTTGGTCAACCTATCCACAATGACCCAAACCGTGTCAACCTTCTGCAAAGTCTGAGGCAACCTAACCACGAAGTCCATAGTGAGGTGCTCCCATTTCCACTCAGCAATGGGCATCTGCTGAAGTAGGCCTCCTAGCCTCTGGTGCTCATACTTCACCTCGTGATAATTAAGACACCTAGCCACATACTCCACAATGTCATTCTTCATTCGCCTCCACCAGTAATGCTACTTCAAATCACGATACATCTTCGTAGCACCAGGATGAACAGAATACCGAGAACTGTGTGCCTCCTCTAGAATCCTCTCCCTCAGGCCATCAACCTTAGGAACACATAAGCGACCCTGAAGTCTAAGAACACCATCCTCGCCAATAATAATCTCCTTGGAACTTCCTTGATCCACTGTCTCTCATAGCTCAGCCAAACACGGATCATCATACTGCCGAACCTTAATCTCCCCCAATAACGAAGACTGAGCAACCACATGTGCAAGAACTCGAAGAGGCTCTGAAAGGTCTAGTTTCACCAGGTGATTAGCCAAGGAATGAATGTCCAAGACTAGAGGTCTCTCCTCAGCTACAATATAAGCCAAGCTACCCATACTCTCCGCATTCCTGCTCAAAGCATCTGCTACCACATTTGCCTTGCCCGGGTGATAAAGGATGGTACTATCATAATCCTTCAACAACTCAAGCCACCTGCGCTGCCTCAAATTAAGATCCTTCTGCTTGAACAAGTGCTGCAAGCTACGGTGGTCTGTATAAACCTCACAGGACACTCCATACAAGTAGTGCCTCCAAATCTTAAAAGCATGAACAATCTCCGCCAACTCGAAATCGTGCATAGGGTAATTCTTCTCATGAACCTTCAGCTGGCGCGAAGCATAAGCAATAAATCTCCCCTCCTGCATCAATACACACCCCAAGCCAAAGCGTGAAGCGTCGCAATATACTGTATACATCCCAGAATAGGAAGGCAATACTAGAACTGGTGTTGAGGTCAATGCTGTATTGAGCTTCTGAAAGCTCGCCTCACACTCATCCGACCATCGGAACGGGGAATTCTTCTGAGTCAATCTAGTCAATGGAGCTGCAATACAAGAGAACCCCTCCACAAATTGATGATAATAGCCTGCTAGGCCCAAAAAGCTCCTGATCTCTGTAGCTAAACTAGGACGCGACCAACTCTGAACCGCCTCAACCTTCTGAGGATCGACCTTGATACCCTTTCCGGATACCACATGCCCCAAAAATGCCACGGAATCCAACCAAAACTCACACTTGGAGAACTTAGCATATAGCTTCGGTTCTCGCAAAGTCTGGAGCACAACTCTCAAATGTTGCTCGTGCTCCCCCAGGCTACGTGAGTAAATCAAAATGTCATCAATGAAGAAAATGACAAAGGAATCAATATACGGCCTGAACACCCTATTCATCAAGTCCATGAATGTTGTTGGGGAATTAGTCAAGCCAAAGGACATCACCAAGAACTCATAATGGCCATATCTCGTACGAAAAGCAGTCTTCGGAACATCTGAAGCCCGAATCCTCAACTGATGATACCCCGATCTCAAATCAATCTTGGAAAGCACACGAGCACCCTGCAACTGGTAAGACAAATCATTGATGCGCGGCAAAGGATACTTGTTCTTAATTGTAACTTTGTTCAACTGGCGGTAATCAATGCACATCCGCATGGACCCATCCTTTTTCTTCACGGATAGAACTGGAGCACCCCACGGCGATACACTCGGCCTGATAAACCCCTTAGCTGACAACTCCTCAAGTTGCTCTTTCAACTCTTTCGGAGCCATATGGTATGGAGGAATAGATATAGGTTGGGTGTCTGAAGCTAAATCAATGCAGAAACAAATATCACGATCCGAAAGCATGCCCGAAAGATTGGAATGAAATACAGCAGCAAACTCTCGAACCACTAGCACTGTATCAATCGTCGGAGAATCGATGGTGGTGTACCGCACATAAGAAAAATAGGCCAGACAACCCTTCTCGACCATATGTCGAGCCTTCAAGAATGAAATAACTCGGATGGCTGTACTAACTGAGGAACCTCTCCACTCCAGTCTAGGCGACTCGGGCATGGCTAAAGTAACTGTCTTGGCATGGCAATCTAGCACGGCATGATAAGGAGATAGCCAATACATACCCAAAATAATGTCGAAATCAACCATGTCGAGCATTAAGAGATCCGCTAGAGTCTCGAATCCACAAAACAAAATCACACAGGACCGACAAGTTCGGTCTACAACGACAGAATCGCCCACGGGAGTGGACACATAAATAGGAGAACCCAAGGACTCACGAGGGACATCCAGAAAGTGATCAAATAAGACTGAAACATAGGAATAAATGGATCCTGGATCAAATAACACTGATGCCTCTTTACCACATACTATAATAATACTTGTGATCTCGGCATCTGAGGCCACTGCATCTGATTTGGCCAGGATAGCATAGAATCTAGCTGGAGCACCGGAAGACTGAGCCCCGCCGGAATGAACAGGAGTTGGCTGACCTCCGCTGGCATGAATAGGGGCTGGCAGAGCTCCCTCTGCCTGGCCTCCACCTTTGGGACGACCTCTACCAGTCTGCCCTCCACCTCTGGGTGGACGAACTACCGGTGCTGGAAGTGTAGGCTGATAGCTCTGCTGAACGGCCTTGCCCCGAACCTTGGGACAAGTCCTCCTCATATGGCCTGGGTCCCCACACTCATAACATCTGGCTGGTGGCATGGCCTGTTGCCCTAAAGAAGGACCCTGGACATCTAGGGGACAGGAGAACTCTTCGGCATGGCACTCAAGTAAGGAATAGAAAACCCCTGATAACCGGAATACCCACCTGAGGAACCCTGAATGGCTGGTGGATGGTAGGAACTCTCTGGCATGGCGCTGAAATAGGGCCTCACTGGAGCACCACGGGGAGGTGGCGGGGGAGCTGAATATGGAGGCCTGCTAGACTGGCCTCTACCGAACTAACCTCTACCCCTGGCTGGGGCACCTCTGGAATCTCTTGAAAATCTAGCCCTCTTATCCTGCTGACCCTGCTCTCTGCCTATCGAACGATAACCCTCAATCCGGCGAGCTATCTCGACCACAAGCTGATAGGGAGTCCCCATCTCCACCTCTCGGGCCATGTTGGCCCTAATACCTGAGTGCAGCCCTGCTACAAATCTTCGCACTCTCTCAGCATCAGTAGGCAATATCATAAGGGCATGATGGGACAACTCAGAAAACCTGGCCTCGTAATATGTCACTGACATCTTCCCCTGCTCCAGTTGCTCAAACTGATATCGCAACTCTTCCCTCTCGGAGGGTGGAATATACCTGTCCAGGAATAGCTGAGTGAACTTCTCCCAAGTGATGGAAGGGGAACCTGCTGGTCTACACAGGATATAGGACTACCACCATCTACGGGCCCTTCCCTCAAGCTGGAAAGTAGTGAAGTCCACTCCATGGGACTCCAGTATCCTCATGTTGTGCAGTTTGTCCATGCACATGTCAATAAAGTCCTGGGCATCCTCTCCCTTATCACCCTCAAAGATAGGAGGGTGCAATTGGGTCTATCTATCCAGTAACTTCTATGGATCGCCGTCCGCAGCTGGTCTGAGCTCAGGTGCTACTGTTACTGGTTGGGCTCCACCCACGGGAAATGTACCCGGAGTATGATGAAACGCTGATGTCTGGACTGCAGCCTGGGCAGTAGGGGTCTGGGCGCCTCTTTTGTCTGAGATGTGGCAGGGTCCACTGGAAATAAACCAGCCTAGGACATAGTGTCCATGAATCGCATCATGCGGCCCATGATCTCCTAGAATCCTGGCGCCGTCATAAAGTCTACTGGAGCAGGACCTACTGGGGGCACCTCGCCCTTCTCCTCTATAGTAGAGTCCTCTGGTGGTACGACTGGAATAGCTTGAGGACGCCCTCATCCCCTACCACGAGCTGGTGCCCTCTCCCGGCCTCTGCCACGGCCGCGAACAACGGGGGTAGCGGCCCCTCCCAGATCTGGAAAATCGGATGTACGCATCCTCACCATCTGTGAGAGAATAGAAGAAAAAAAATTTAGTAAACCATTGACTGCACGATAGAATAAAAATAAGGAGAGGTTTTCCTAACACCCTATAGCCGGCCGAAAATAAGTACAGACGTCTCCATACCGATCCGCAAGACTCTGCTAGGTTTGCCTGTGACTTGTGAGACCTACGTGAACCTAGTTCTTTGATACCATGTTGTCACGACCCAAAATCCTAACTGAGGTCGTGACAGCTTAGCCAGTCTTAATCAAAATAGTCATGTTGAGGAATAAGCCAAAATGTATATATACAGACTCGTAAACCAAAATAACAACTACGTGTGTGTGCCAGGAACTAGTGTCACAAGTCCTACGGGCATACTAACAGAATATACAAAACATAATATACAAACCCACTATCTGAAAGGAATAGACGGGAAATAAGCAAAATAAAACTCCAAGGTGCTGCCGAGGATCGTCAGGAGAAGCAGCTCACTGTGAAGTCGAGTCCAATTGAGATCAGAATCGAGATCCGGTTTGATAACCAGATGCACCAACCTCAGAACCTGTACAATTAAGTACAGAAGTGCAGCATGAGTACATAAACAAATATGCACCCAGTGAGTATCCTGCCTAACCTCGAAGAGGTAGTGACGAGAGGTATACGTGATAGTTACTAGGGTCAACATTTCTAAATAACATGATTTGATAGGAACTAGGTAGGCATAACAGTCGTAGAAATCACAAGGAGATAAATCATCAAGTATAGTTGTATTTACCTTTGCATGTCAAATTTCACTACCACATAATGTACTAAATTCCCTTATTAACATGAACCAGTTTGTACAATTATAACAATTCCCAGTAAATCATACAGCACATAATAGGCTGGACACGTCGGCCGAAACGTCGCGAAAAATAAATGTGCACTACCGAGGGTCGAACAGCTTGAACCATAGATGCATCTATTACCCCGCTCGCGAATCGAACATGCGACGCGGTTGACATAATAGTAGGGCTATTCCGCTCACAAATCATACTTGTGACGCGGTGCCGCATACATACATAACATTATAAATTTTTAGGGAATTATCAGAGATTATTCTTTAAGGCAAGAGCCTAAGAAATATATCATAGACCACAACTTCCTAATATTCTCATGCCAAATCAAGGATAATAAGCAATTCAAAATACGTTTAGGAATACATGTAAGGCACATATAAGCATGCTCGTGAGTCCTAGAACTACCCAACATGGCATAGTAGTTGCTACGCACGGAATCTCGTCACATCGTACGTGCATAGCCCCCGCAAATAAGGACATGCAATTATTTATGATCGCCTATGGGGACAATTCCCCCTTACAAGGTTAGAAAGGAGACTCACCTCGTGTCGAACCAACTCCCGGACCAAGAACGCGCCCAGAACTCCGAACTATACACCCGAGGACTCGAAACTAGACAAATGTTATACAAATTCATCAATTTTAGCTCAAAGTATGGAAATTCTCCTACTACTAAGTCAAACTCGTCATTCTTGAAGAAATTCTAAAATTTGACCCGGGTCCGCATGCTCGTATTCCAATAATTCTCGAAGGAAACACTCACCCATAGACTAAGGATCATTAATATACGATTTCTACTTGATTTCATAGCTAATTCATTGGTAAATTCTCAAATTTTTCGAAAACCCTAGGTTACTACCCCATTCTTGATTTTGTACTAATTTAGGTAGTTAATTAAGCTAGTAATCCATGCATAAAGCTAATATTATAGTAGAGTTTACGTACCTTCAATAACAAGGTCGTTTGCCCCTCTAAAATGGTGCAAAATCACCCCAAAGAAAAAGAAGAAGATAAGGCAAATGATTTAATTCCCGTGTATAAAAACACACTGTTTGAACAGTGTTTCCACACCTGCGGCTCGAGAACCGCACCTACGGTCTCACACCTGCGATCAAGGCTCGCACCTGCAGAAATGGACGAGAAAGCCTGGGCCCGCACCTGCGGAGTGGAGACCGCACCTGCGGCTCCGCTCCTGCAGAATTTTGTCTGCACCTACGAGAATTGGTCTGACCACTGGTGGTCGCACCTGCGAGGTCTGGGACCGGAGGAGCGGTCCTGCACCTGCGATTGGTCAACCGCACCTGCGGTCACACTAGAACAGGTGCACCAGCAGCTAATTCAGCTGTTTTTTGGCCACGCGTGGTGTTCGGGAAGCACCTGGGCCCACCCGAGCCCCCGTCCAAATATACCAAAAGTCCCAAATCATAATACGGACTCGCTCGAGCCTTTGGAACGCCCAAAACCACGCTAAAACTCAAAATCACATCTCAAAACCCCTAGAACCAAACTTAGGAACTTTAAGTTTTCTAGACTTCACTAACAACGCACCGAAACAACCTATACTACTCGAAATGACACCAAATTTTGCAAGCAAGTCATAAATGACATAACGGAACTATTCTAGGTCTCAGAATTCCATTTGGACCTCGATATCACAAAAACACATCCCAAACCACAATAGGAACTTAAGGAACTTCTTATTTCAATATTAGGCGTCGAAACGCTCCCAAGTCATCAGAAACTCATTCTGAACATACGCCCAGGTCCGGAATCATCATCCGAAGCTACCAAAATCGTCGAAACTTGATTCTGAGGTCGTTTACTAAAAATGTTGACCAAAGTTAAACTTAGCCTTAAAGTGTGATGACCCAAAAGGGCATCTTGTGTAAATTTAGCAAAAACTGTGTTTCGAGGCCCCGAAAGCCTTTGTTAATATCACCACGATGTGCGTGTGCTGCTCGGACGCGTAGCCGGGAAGCCTTTATGTGGAAATGTGTTAAACTGTTGAATTGATGATGATTAATGGAATAAAGTTGACTTTGGTAAATGGACCCGGACCCATGATTTTACGGTCCCGGAGGGTCTGTAGGAGAATATGGGACCTGGGCGTATGCCTGGAATCGAGTTCCGAGGTCCCAAGTGCGAGAAATAAATTTTTAAAGGAAATTTTTTTCTGAAAATAATAAAGACTTTTGAAAAAGAACTTTGATGTGAAATCTGTGTTACCGAGCCCATATTATGGTTTCGGAGCTCGAAACAGGTTCAATATGTGTTATGTGAGTTATCTGTAAAAGTTGGAAAGAAACGGACTTGGTTTGACGTGTTTCGGATCAAAAATGGAAGATGTAATAGTTTATGACGTTTGAGGAAATTCTATGGATTTTTAAATTTAATTCATTGTTTTGATGTTATTTTGGTGGTTTAATTACTCGAATAAGTTCATAGGATGATTTTGAAGGCGTGCGTATATTTGGTTTTAAGCCCCGAGGGCTCGGGTGAGTTTCGGGTAGGTGTTGGGGTGCTAAACTTAGGAAATTTTTGGTGTTTTAGACTGTTTCTAGTGTCCAGCTATTTCCTTCTCCGCGATCACGGTGTAGCGCACGCGATCGCGATGTTCAATTTGGGAAGGGGGTCAATTTGCTCTACGCGATCGCAAAGAGCTGGGTGCGAACGCAGAGCCTTAAGGTTTTAGCTCTATGCAAATGCACCCCTATGTCCGCGATCGCATAAGTCTCGTGTGGGGTTGGGGGCTGGGTAGCAATTGTTCTGTGCGAACGCGTTCTTTCATTCGCGATCGTGTGGCTACACGTCCGGGTTCTTTGCGATCGCACTCCTCACTTCGCGATCGCGTAAGTCTGAATTCCAGTACTCTCCGCAATCGCAATCCTTCTATCGCGATTGCGTAGGGTAAATTCGCCCAGTTATTTAATTGCTCAAAACTAGAATACCCATTACGGGATTTTCATATCTTTCACCATTTTCTTCTTCTCCACTCTTCTTGGGCGAGTCTTAGGAGACCGTTCCACCATAGATTCATTGGTAAGTGTTCTTAACTCTAATTTATTCCATTTTCCTTCATCAATCACTAGATTCTAGGTATAAAAACATGGAATCAAGGGTAGAAATTGGGGGTTTTGGGTTGAGTTAGGGCTTTTGGAAATTTTGGGAATTCAACCTCATTTTGGGGTCGGATTTTAAAACAAATTGTATATTCGGGATCATGGGGGAATGGGTGATCGGGTTTTGGTCCGAACCTCGAGTTTGGACCAAGCGGGCCCGGGGTCGAATTTTGGTATTTTTGGAAGAATTATGGCAAATGTATAATTAGGCTTTGGGATTGAGTTATTGAATAATTATTGATGTTATTAAGTCAATTATGTCTAGATATTATCGTTTCGGAGTCGGATTCAAGAGCAAAGGCCGTGATTGAGGCTTGACTTGAATTCTTGGAGCCGAGGTAAGTGTTTGTCCTAACCTTAGCTTGAGGGATTAGGTACAGAGTCTTATTTGCTATGTGTAATTCATGTCCAACGTATAGGTGGTGTGACGGGTACCTATATGTTGTGGTCAAGCATGCCCGTGAGTCAAATTTTGATGAGTTATTTAATGTTCTTTGATATCCTATGTGCTGTGAATTATTGGGAACCTTGGAATTGGTACCTTGAGGTTACTTCATGACGTAGAAAGTTATTGATTAAGTGTTCGGGTGAGGGTTTTACTGTTGATATTATACTTCTGAGTGAGATTGGTTATAGTTGAGTCCCTTGCCGGGACAATATAATTTTGTTGATTATTTCTGTACATTTGAAATGTCATATTGTTAAACTTTCATATCAATTGTTATTTTTATACTCATCATGCACGAGGAAACAATTATGTGCCGACTGATTATTATTTATGCACGAGAGAACATTCTGTGCCAGTGATTATATTTATGCACGACGGAACATTTTGTGCCGATCGATTAGTATTTATGCACGAGGGAACATTATGTGCGGATGATTATATTATTTATGCACGAGGGAATATTTTGTGCTGATGATTATATTATTTATGCACGAGAGAAAATTCCATGCCGATGATTATATTATTTATGCGCGAGGGAATATTCTGTGCCGATTGATTATTACTTATGTGCGAGGGGACATTCCGTGCCGATTGATTATTATTTATGCGCGAGGGGAAATTCCGTGCCGATTGATTATTATTGATGCACGAGGGGACATTACGTGCCGAGTTATTATTGTTTATGCGCGTGGGGACATTCCGTGCCGTGTGATTTTGAGACAATACACGAGAGGTCATGCCGTGTTTTCTCCTGTCTATTTTACTTGTTCGGGTTGATATTTCCTGTTTTACTTCTACATTTTCGTTAGTACTTGATTCTACTGTTTTAGCAAGTTTTTACCCTCTTATCATCAGCATGTTCTTCCCCGTATTGTATTCTTGTTTATTTTCTGCTATACTATTGAACTGCGCAAATACAATTTGTTGTCATGTCCTAGCCTCGTCATTACTTCACCGAGGTTAGGCTCGGCACTTACTCAGTACATGGGGTCGGTTGTACTGATGCTACACCTGCACTTCTTTATGTTGTGCAGATTACACAGCCGGACCCAGTGGACCTCGTTAGGGGGAGTATCCTTCAGTCCATTCCAGACGACACCAAGGTAGCTTCGCAGGCGTTCGTGGATCTCGGCGTTACTGTCTATATTTCATTCTGTCATCTATGTGTTTCCAGACAGATATATCATTTTATTTCAAACTGTTATTTTTAGCCAAATCTTAGACTGGTTCGTGAGGTTGTGACTCCATTTCTGTGTTTTGTACTTAAAGGGATTTCTTTGTTATTAGCTATGGTTATTTAGATTTGGTTAATGCTTCCGCACTTTATCTCAATTATCTAGTCAGTATTTGTTATTTTCACTTTTTAATAAATCAATTCAGTTAACATGTTGGCTTGCCTAGCGGGTGCAACGTTAGGCGCCATCACAGCCTGAAGGTAGGATTTCGGGTCGTGACAAGTTGGTATCAGAGCACTAGGTTGCTTATGTCTCACAACTCATGGACAAACTTGGTAAAGTCTGAGGGATCCGTACGGAGACGTCTATACTTATCCCCCAGAGGCTGCAAAGTTAGAAATAACTTCACTTTTCTTCTTTCCTATTGTGCGATTTGAATTCTAAATGCTAATTGAGTTTCGCTTCTATTCTCTCGCAGATGGCGAGAACGCGTGCTTCCTCATCTACCGATTAGCAGCCCGATTCTCCTGTTGCAGCTCCTACGAGGGCACAAGGCCTAGGCCATACTAGAGGCTGAGGCAGGGGCAGGGCTCAGCCCAGGGCACCAACCCCAGTAGAGGACCCACAGGTAGACTTTGCCGGTGAGGTTCCTACTCAGACAGTTCCAGTTGGACCAGCTCAGGTCCATAGGGGTTCATTGTCACCCCAGTGCTTCAGGACGCTTTAGTCCGCTTAGTGGGACTCATGGAGAGTATGGCTCAGGCCGGTCTTCTTGCTACTACACTAGCCGTCTCTAAGGCTAGGGGAGGGACCCAGACTCCTGCTACCCGCACGCCAGAGCAACTAGGTCCTCAGTTCCAGACTCCGGCACCTCAGACAGCCGGAGTAGCTCAGCTGAGCATTGTGGCCCCGGCAGTTGAGGGAGCAGCTATGTCAGCAGATGCTTTATGGAGATTGGATAGATTCACCAAGTTATTCACTACTACATTTACTGGTGCACCATCAGAGGATCCCCAGGATTATTTGGACAGCTGTCATGAGGTTCTTCGGAACATGGGCATAGTAGAGTCCAATGGAGTTGATTTTGCTACTTTTCGTCTTTCGGGTTCCGCCAAGACTTGGTGGAGAGACTCCTGTTTGACCAGGACAGTTGGGTCTGCACCATTGACTTGGGCTCAGTTCTCCGAGTTATTCATGGGGAAGTTCCTTCCAGTTACTCAGAGGGAGGATCTTCGGAGGCAGTTTGAGCGCCTCCAGCAGGAATCTATGTTTTCCACTCAGTATGAGACCAGGTTCATCACTCTAGCTCGGCATGCCATTATGATACTCCCCACTGATCGTTAGAGAGTGAGCATGTTTATTGAGAGTTTGGCTCAGCCCATCAGGCTTGAGATGCCCAAAGAGTCAGGTAATGATATTTCATTACAGGATGCGGCCAATGTGGCCAGGAGGATTAAGATGATTATGTCACAGGGTGGTGGTCAGGGGGATGACAAGAGGCCCCGTCACTTCGGTCGATTCAGTGGAGCATCATCTGGGGGCAGGGATTCTTTCGGCAGAGGTTATCCTCCCAGACCCTATCAGTCGGCACTTCAGGTAGCTCACAGTGCACCACCAGCTCCTATTAGTGCACCACCAGCACCTATCAGTGCACCACCGCTTTAGAGCTTCCAGGATGGTTATCATGGTCGACAGGACAAGTCCTAGAGTCACCAGTCACATCAGCATAGGCCTTGTTATTATTGCGGTGGTTTGGGGCATATTTCCAGGTTTTTCCCCCAAGGTTCTGGTGAGTCTCAGTATGAGGGTTCCCGCTCCATGGTTCATGTCAGGCGCACCCCCACCCCCTCAGCCAGCTAGGAGTGGCAGTCGGGGTGCCAGAGGTGGAGGTCAGACTCATAGGGGTGGAGGACATGCTACGAGAGGTAGAGGTACCCAGAGATGCTCAGGTTGGAGGGGCTCAGCCTCGGTGCTATGCTTTTCCTGCCAGGCCTGATGCTGAGGCTTTTAATACAGTTATTACAGGTACGGCTTCAGTTTGTAGTCGAGAGGCTTCAGTGTTATTTGATCCCGGTTCTACATTCTCCTATGTGTCTTCATATTTTTCCCCTTATTTGAGTATGCCCCGTGATTCCTTGAGTACTGTTGTACATGTGTCTACACCGGTGGGTGATTCTATAGCGGTAGATCGAGTCTACCATGCTTGCTTAGTAGTTATTGGTGGTCTGGAGACTCAGGTTGATCTTTTTCTTCTTGATATGGTTGAATTGGATGTTATATTAGGGATGGATTGGTTATCCCCCTATTATGCTATTCTGGACTGTCATGCCAAGACAGTGACCTTGGCCTTGCCAGGGGTGCCTCGTTTGGAGTAGAGGGGGACTCCTAGTCATTCTTCTGGTATAGTTATTTCTTATATGAAGGCTCGGCGCATGGTCGAGAAGGGTTTTTTGGCCTATCTGGCCTATGTTCGAGATTCTAGCACCGAGGCTCCTTCCCTGGAGTCCGTGCCCATGGTTTGTGAGTTTCCAGAGGTATTCCCTGCTGACCTGTCGGGTATGCCACCCGACAGGGATATTGATTTTCGTATTGAGTTAGCTCAGGGCACCCAGCCTATTTCTACTTCGCCGTATCATATGGCCCCGCCAGAGTTGAAGGAGTTAAAGGATCAGTTGCAGGATTTGTTGGATAAAGGATTCATTAGGCCTAGTGTTTCTCCTTGGGGTGCTCCAGTATTGTTTGTCAAGAAGAAAGATGGATCGATGAGGATGTGTATTGTCTACCGGTAGTTGAATAAGGTTACTATTAAGAACAAGTAACCTTTGCCGAGGATTGATGATTTATTCGACCAGCTTCAGGGTGCTTTAGTGTTTTCCAAGATTGACTTGAGATCTGGTTACCACCAGCTGAGGATTAGGGCGTCTGATGTCCCTAAGATAGCCTTTTGCACTCATTATGGGCATTATGAGTTCTTGGTGATGTCATTTGGGCTGACAAATGTCCCCGCTGCTTTAATAGAGTTGATGCACCGAGTGTTCAAGCCTTATTTGGACTCGTTCATTATTGTTTTCATTGATGATATATTGATATACTCCCGTAGCCGTGAGGAGCATGAGTAGCACCTTAGATTCGTCCTCCAAACTATGAGGGATAGTCAGTTGTATGCGAAATTTTCCAAGTGCGAGTTCATTTGCATTCCTAGGCCATGTGGTATCGTCAGAGGGTGTTCAGGTGGATCCCAAGAAGATTTCAGCAGTCAGAGATTGGCCTAGACCCACCTTAGCTACAGAGATCCGGAGTTTCTTGGGCTTAGCAGGTTATTATCGCCGGTTTGTGGAGGGCTTTTCATCCATTGCATCCCCGATGACCAGGTTGACTCAGAAGAGTGCTCAGTTCAGGTGGTCTGATGAGTGTAGGCGAGCTTTTAGAAGCTCAAGACAGCCTTGACCACGGCGCCAGTGTTAGTTTTGCCCACAGGTTCAGGACCGTATACCGTGTATTGTGATGCTTCACGGGTTGGGCTTGGTGCAGTGTTGATGCAGGATGGCAAGGTTATAGCCTATGCTTCTCGTCAGTTGAAGGTTCATGAGAAGATCTATCCAGTTCATGACTTGGAGTTAGCAGCGATTGTGCATGCATTGAAGATTTGGAGGCATTACTTGTATGGTGTGCCATGTGAGGTTACATTACATGTGTTCATGGATCATAAGAGCTTACAGTATATGTTCAAATAGAAGGAGTTGAACATGAGGCAGAGGAGGTGATTAGAGTTGCTGAAGTATTATGATATTACCATTCTTTATCATCCGGGGAAGGCCAATGTGGTGGCCGATGCTTTGAGCCGGAAGTCAGACAGTAAGGGTAGTCTTGCCTATTTATCTGTCGGAGAGCGACCTCTTGCTTTGGATGTTCAGGCTTTAGCTAACCGATTTTTGAGATTGGAGGTTTCTGAGACTAGCAGAGTTTTGGCCCATACCGTAGCCCATTCTTCATTGTATGACCGTATTCGGGCCAGGCACTATGATGATCGCCATTTATGTGTTCTTAGAGATAGAGTCGGGCACGGAGATGCCAAGCAGGTTACGGTTAATGATGAGGGATTTTTGAGGATGCAGGGTCGTATTTGTGTACCTGATGTAGATGGTATTCGTAAGCTGATACTTCAGGAGGCCCATAGTTCCCGGTATTCTATTCATCCGGCGCCGCAAAGATGTACCAGGACTTGCGGCAGCACTATTGGTGGCGAAGGATGAAGAAGGATATTGTAGCTTATGTAGCTCGGTTCTTGAACTGTCAGCATGTTAAGTACGAGCACCAGAGACCCGGTGGTTTGATGCAGCAGATTCAGCTTCCCGAGTGGAAGTGGGAGCGTATCACCATGGACTTTGTAGTCGGACTCCCACAGACTCAGAGGATGTTTGATACAGTATGGGTCGTTGTGGATAGGCTGACCAAGTCAGCGCACTTCATCCCAGTATCAGTTTCGTATTCAGCACACAAGTTGGCAAGGATCTATATGAGAGAGATTGTTAGACTGCATGGTGTGCCCACATCCATTATATCAGACTGAAGTACTCAGTTTACCTCTCATTTCTGGAGAGTATTTCAGCGAGATTTGGGCACACAGATTGATTTGAGCACAGCATTTCATCCTCAGACGGACAGGGCAGTCCGAGCGTACTATTCAGATTTTGGGAGGATATGTAGCGAGCTTGTGTCGTTGACATTGGTGGTTCATGGGACCAGTTCTTTCCTTTAGATGAGTTTGCCTACAACAACAGCTATCAGTCGAGCATTCAGATGCCTCTGTATGAGGGGTTGTATGGTAGACGGTGTCGGTCTCCAGTCAAATGGTTTGAGCTGGGAGAGGCTAGATTGTTGGGTTTTGAGTTATTCCAATATGCCTTAGACAAGGTGAAGATCATTCAGGATGTACTTCGTACAGCTCAGTCCAGGTAGAAGAGTTATGCGGATCACAGAGTTCGAGATTTGGCATTTATGATAGGCGACCAGGTATTTCTTCGGGTGTCGCCCATGAAGGGCGTGATGAGATTCGGGAAGAAGGGAAATTTGAGCCCTATGTGCATTGGCCCATTTGAGATACTTGATAAGGTAGGAGAGGTGGCCTACAGACTTGCCTTGCCACCTAGTTTGTCAGTCGTGCATCCGGTATTTCACGTGTGTATGCTCCGGAGATATATTGCGGATCCATCTCATGTACTTTACCTCAGTGATGTCCAGTTGGACAAGGATTTGTCTTATTAGGAGGAGCCGGTAGCCATATTAGACCGGCAGGTGCGATAGTTGAGATCGACGAGTTATCCTTCGGTTCGTGTTCAGTAGAGAGGTCAGCCTGTTGAGGCAGCTACTTGGGAGTCCGAGCCCGATATGTGGAGCCGATATCCCCACCTTTTCACCGATTCAGGTACATTTCTATGTCCGTTCGAGGACGAACGATTGTTTTAGAGGTGGAGATTGTGATGACCCTAAAGGTCATCTTGTGTAAATTTAGCAAAAACTGTGTTTCGAGGCCCCGAAAGCCTTCGTTAATCTCACCTCGATGTGCGTTTGCAGCTCGGGCACGTGGCCGGGAAGCCTTTATGTGTAAATGTGTTTAACAGTTGAATTGATGATAATAAATTGAATAAAGTTGACTTTGGTCAATATTTTTGGTAAACGGACCCGGACCCGTGATTTGACGGTCCCGGAGGGTCCGTAGGAAAATATGGGACCTAGGCGTATGCCTGGAATCGAATTCCGAGGTCCCAAGTCCGAGAAATGAATTTTTAAAGGAAATTGTTTTCTGAAAATAATAAAGACTTTTGAAAATGAACTTTGATGTGAAATATGTGTTACCGAGCCCATATTATGGTTCCGGAGTGCGGAACAGGTTCAATATGTGTTATGTGAGTTATCTGTAAAATTTGGAAAGAAACGGACTTGGTTTGACGTGTTTCGGATCAAAAATGGAAGATGTGATAGTTTATGAAGTTTGAGGAAATTCTATGGACTTTTGAGTTTAATTCATTGTTTTGATGTTATTTTGGTGGTTTAATTACTCGAATAAGTTCGTAGGATGATTTTGAAGGCGTGTGTATATTTGGTTTTGAGCCCCGAGGGCTCAGGTGAGTTTCGGGTAGGTGTCGGAGTGCTAAACTTAGGAAATTTCTGGTGTTTTAGGTTGTTTCTAGTGTCCAGCTATTTCCTTCTCTGCGATCGCGGTGTAGCGCACGCGATCGCGATGTTCAATTTGGGAAGGGGTTCAATTTACTCTGCGCGATCGCAAAGAGCTGGGTGTGAATGCGGAGCCTTAGGGTTTTAGCTCTACGCGAATGCACCCCTATGTCCGCGATCGTGTAAGTCTCATGTGGGGTTGGGGTCTGGGTAGCAATTGTTCTGTGCGAACGCGTTCTTTTGTTCGCGATCACGTGGGTCCACGTCCGGGTTCTCTGCGACCGCACTCCTCATTTCGCGATCGCGTAAGTCCGAAGTCCAGTACTCTTCGCGATCGCAGTCCTTCTATCGCGATCGCGTAGGGTAAATCCGCCCAGTTATTTAATTGCTCAAAAACAGAATACTCATTACAAGATTTTCATATATTTNTAAGTGTTCTTAACTCTAATTTCTTCCATTTTCCTTCATCAATCACTAGATTCTAGGTCTAAAAACATGGAATCAAGGGTAGAAATTGGGGGTTTTGGGTAGAGTTAGGGCTTTTGGAAATTTTGGGAATTGAACCTCATTTTGGGGTCGGATTGCAAACCAAATTGTATATTCAGGATCATGGGGGAATGGGTGATCGGCTTTTGGTCTAAACCTCGAGTTTGGACCAAGCGGGCCCGGGGTCGAATTTTGGTATTTTTGGAAGAATTATGGGAAATGTATAATTAGGATTTGGGATTGAGTTATTGAATAATTATTGATGTTATTAAGTCAATTATGTCTAGATATTATTGTTTCGGAGTCGGATTCAAGAAGAAAGGTCGTGATTGAGGCTTGACTTGCATTCTTGGAGCCGAGGTAAGTGTTTGGCCTAACCTTAGCTTGAGGGATTAGGTATAGAGTCTTATTTGCTATGTGTAATTCATGTCCAACGTATAGATGGTGACGGGTACCTATATGTTGTGGTCAAGCATGCACGTGAGTCGAATTTTGATGAGTTATTTAATGCTCTTTGATATCCTATGTGTTGTGAATTATTGGGAACCATGGAATTGGTACCTTGAGGTTACTTCATGTTATAAAAAGTTATTGATTATGTGTTCGGCTGAGGGTTTTACTTTTGATATTATACTTCTGAGTGAGATTGGTTATAGCTGAGTCCCTTGCCGGGACAATAGAATTTTGTTGATTATTTATGTACATTTGAAATGTCATTTTGTTAAAATTTCATATCAATTTTTGTTATTATACTCATCATGCACGAGGAAACAATTCCGTGCCGAGTGATTATTGTTTATGCACGAGAGAACATTTCGTGCCAATGATTATATTTATGCACGAGCGAACATTCTGTGCCGATCGATTATTATTTATGCACGAGGGAACATTTCGTACCGATGATTATATTATTTATGCACGAGGGAACATTCTGTGCCGATGATTATATTATTTATGCACGAGGGAACATTCCGTGCCGATGATTATATTATTTATGCGCGAGGGAATATTCTGTGCCAATTGATTATTATTTATGCGCGAGAGGATATTCCGTGCCGATTGATTATTATTTATGCGTGAGGGGACATTCCGTGCCGATTGATTATTATTGATGCACGAGGGGACATTCTGTGCCGAGTCATTATTGTTTATGCGCGAGGAGACATTTCGTACCATGTGATTTTGAGGCTATACACGAGGGGTCATGCCGTGTTTTCTCCTGTCTATTTTACTTGTTCGGATTGATATATCCTGTTTTACTTCTACATTTATGTTAGTACTTGATTCTACTATTTTAGCAAGTGTTTCCCCTCTTATCCCCAGCATGTTCTTCCCCGTAATTGTATTCTTGTTTATTTTCTGCTATACTATTGAACTGCACAGGTACAATTTGTTGTCGTGTCCTAGCCTCGTCACTTACTCAGTACATGGGGTCGGTTATACTGATGCTACACCTGCACTTCTTTATGTTGTGCAGATTACGCAGCCGGACCTAGTGGACCTCGTTAGGGGGAGTATCCTTCAGTCCATTCCAGACGACACCGAGGTAGCTCCGCAGGCGTTCGTGGATCTCGGTATTACTGTCTATCTTTCATTCTGTCATCTATGTGTTTTCAGACAGATTTATCATTTTATTTCAAACTGTTATTTTTAGCCAAATCTTAGACTGGTTCGTGAGGTTGTGACTCCATTTCTGTGTTTTGTACTTAAAGGGATTTCTTCGTTATTAGCTGTGGTTATTCAGATTTGGTTAATGCTTCCACACTTTATCTCAATTATCTAGTCAGTATTTGTTATTTTCACTTGTTAATAAATCAATTCAGTTAACACGTTGGCTTGCCTAGCGGGTGCAACGTTAGGCGCCATCACGGCCTGAAGGTGGGATTTCGGGTCGTTACATAAAGACCAACCTTAAGGAACCAAATGTTCCTATAGCACTCTAAACACCTCCGAATCCCGGACCACCAGTCCCCGCAAGTCATAAATCATAATAAGCCGCTATGGGAAGTTTCATTTAAGGGAACAGGGTCCGATAACGCAAAACGACCGGTTAGGTCGTTACATATAAACTCCAAGAAATATTTTTAATTATTTGTAACAACAAACAATCCAAATAAATAATGGTTTTTGAAAATCCAAATTCGATTTCAAAGCTTCAAAGCTTTTTAATGGTTGTCAATGGTGTTGGCCCAAGTGAAGGTTTGTTTTGAATATTGACAAAGGAAGCTCAGGTTGAACCAGGTCCATCCCTTGTAAACATAGACACAGGCAAATTCGAGCATGTGGGATGCACGTGAAGGAGATAAGCTTAACTTGGTGGAATTGATATCTCCTGATCAAAAAGGTTGCATAATTGATAAGGAGAAGGACTCCTTACTGAAAGAGAACACTATTCAAGATAAGGGAGGAGTTAGAAGTTGAGGTCAACTAGAACCCACCAAGGAAGAGTAGCATTAGAACTCTGGTTATTTCTTCATCTACTAACTCTAAATATTGCAGGATGTTCTCATTCTACATGGACGCACAGAAGAAGAAGTTAAACATGAGTTGAGAGCAAAATAGCAAGACATTTTGCAAGCAATTCGTGTGTGATTCAAGTGTGCAAACCTAAAGCTACATGAACCAGATAGAAGAACCAGTTCCAAGTGTCTGTCTTTTATTCTAGTTTGATTGTAGTAGGTGTTTTCATATTGTAACTTTTAGCTTTATCTAGAGGCAAACTTAATAGGTACTGAGAGTATTCAAGTTAGAGATAACTTGAAGTTGTCGCAATAGTTAGAAGCTGGTTGCCACAACGGGATTAGAGTTAATCCTAGGTTTACAAAAGTGTTTTGTAAATGTAGTTTTTGGCTCAGTGATTTAGTGGAGAGTTTGGGAAAATCCTACTGAGAAGTAGGTCGTGGTTTTTTCACCTTTAGAGCCAGGTATTTTTCACGTAAAATACTTTTGTTCTTTACTTTCCGCATTTACTATTTCAACAATAGTAGGTTAAGGAATATTTGAAGAACCATNCCCCACCCCTCTTGTGTGGTATTGAAGTTAAAACATCAAATGGTAGAGAGTCAAACACCTTCAAAATTTATTGATTGACAATTTTAATTTGAACACCAATTGTGCAACTTGAAAGGAAATTGCTAAGTTAAAACAATTGAAATCAATTGATGAATTCCATTAAAACTATATAGAACAAGAAAGCATAAAAAATATAGAACATCAAATGAAGAAAAATTGGGGAAAAATAGATAAGGAGAGGAGAGAGAGAGAGAGAGGGCAAGTATAAATTGATAATGAAATAACTGATATTCCTTATTCAATTCCTAATATAAACGGATACTCATTTAAAACTTATTTGTACATAATTGATAAATTGTATATGATCATGTAATTAAATTGAAACTTGAGTAGAGAGGGTAATAAGGTTTCAAATAGTGTATAGGAAGATAAAAATCATTTTTGTTATATTGAACAAAAATTACGTGCTCGCAACCAGTATAGGAATTACAAGAAAATTTAACATACATATTTCAATCTTTCGTTTTAATTTTCAACATCTCGGTACTATCTCGTGTTTTTCTTTTTGTTCCATAATATAATTCAAAAAATAAAGAAAAAATGACATTTTATAGCCGCTGTAAAAATAATAGCCGAAAAAACGTATAATATATATATATATATATATATATATATATATATACACATTCTGTATATTGTATACAAAAATTATATAAGTTTTATACACGTTTTTGGCTACCAAATGTAAATAGTTTCTGGCGCGGGCTAAAAGTGATAATACCCCAAAATAAATCAAAAAATTTGCGAGAAAAAGTTGTAAAAATTGCACGGGGCGCCCTATTTGGTCGCCCCCATTTAACCTATACTCATTTTTTTTAAAACTTTTAACTTGTACCCACTTTTTAAATAACTTCATCCCCTTTTCTCCTCCTCTTCCTCCTCCTCTTCCTTCTTCTTCTTCTTCTTCTTCTTCTTTCTTCTGCTGCTGTTGGTGTTGCTATGAAACTTCAGTTCATGGGATGATTGTCATAAATATGTTTATCAGATTATTTAAAAATAAATTATAAATAATTACGTAAGTTAGTAGACAATAATTTATGAATATTTCCACGTACGTAAGTTAGTAGACAATGATAATTCTGTTCTTTTCACGTTTATTGTTTCCAAAATTTATGATTTAGATACTGTTGGCAATCTGATTTATGATAATTTATGATTTATTTATCTAGTATGTTAGAAAGTTTTTTCAAAAACTTCAGCTTATATAGTGTTGAAGTTTTTACAAATGAACTAAATAACTTCAGCTCTAGAGCTGAATTTCGCCAGTTACAAAACAAAAACTTCAGCTCTAGAGCTGAAGTTCGCCAGTTATAAAACAAAAACTTCAGCTCTAGAGCTGTAGTTCGCCAGTTACAAAAATAAAAACTTCAGCACACTTGGTTCAGCACACTTGCTACTTCAGGCCCGTCTACTAGAATGCTAAAGTTTTGTGTGATTACCTTTGCTACTTCAACCCCGTATGCTGAAGTTATGCGAAAAAGCGGGTACACTTACAATTTTTTTTGCAAAGCGGACACAAATTAAACCGTGACACAAAAAGCGGGTATAGATGCAAGTGTCCCGCAAAAGTTGCACATAGGCAACGCAGAAAAAGGGCCGAAACCTGCTTTTAAGCCCAATTTCGGTATTGGGCCAATTTTCTCAGATTTCGGACAGGCCACCAAAATATGACAAAGGTGGTCGGCTTTACACAAACATCTACTTTTGTGCCTTGTATTTAGAAGCTGGCCACTTTTTTCAAAGTTAGATCATCGGTGTGAACTTCAAAAGTAGCAACTCAATCAGAAGTTTAAGAGTTGAAAATAATTTATATCACAGGTTAAATTTTGAAAAGATTCTAAATACAAGGCCAAAAGTAGGTGAAATGGTGTAAATAATCATAATTTGATCGAAGCAAGAAGAAAAAAGTTAAACCAAACAATTAAATGTAAAATAGTAGAAGTAAAATTTCAGATAACTAGATAATAGAATTTAAAGATAGTTGTCTTATTCTTTAAGTGCTCTAGTCAAAAGTATCAATTCGGAAAAGAATAATTGGGTCCAAGTCCAAAGGCTCTCTCTTTCTTCCTTTTCTTTTTTGTCCCCCAAATTCCTTAATCAAAAGTTTCAGCCTCTAATACAATATATAATTTGTAAACCATCTATAATTTACTTATTGGCATAGCCCTAAAAGAAAAAGTACAATTTATTTTGAGGTGCTACTTCAACTTTATTAGGAAGCTTGAATATGCACACATAATGACTCATTATACAGACATCAATTTGATCCAATTTTGTGTCTAAACTTTGTATGTCACCAATAGAATTTAAGAAACGACCAAAATGGAAATAATTTTAACTCCTCGGATCACTTCGAACATAAAGATTTTCTTATTATCATATTAAGAAAAAAATAATTCGCAAAAGGAATTGAAAAATAAACTATTGAATAATGGCAATCAACATCGGCAATAACAAGAGTAGACGATTCTATCTGTTTAAGTCTTGATTTAATCTTCCCGAAACTTTTGATCTTTTAGGTAGGTCCAAAGAGGCAAACACTACATAAAAAACATATTGAACAGTATCCAAATTATGCTTATTAAAAAACACATGAGGTTATGGATCAAGTAGGTCCAACCACTACATATGAAACATATTACTGAACTCCAAAGAGTTGACACTGAATCCATTCAAAGGAAGAAAAAAACATGTGGTTATGAAACTTTGTTGTTTGGATCATGTGACCTCTGTTTACTCTTGGCACAACAAGGGTATGCTAAATGTACCCAATTGTCTTTTTCGGTTTCTCATCCTCCGGTGTTCGGTATCTGCATTGAGACTCGACAAGATCCGTATTCTTACTGCGAAGTCCAAAACTAAAAGTAAAATGCTCTCTAACAAAGGCGATTTCATATTCAGGGCTCCAACTCAAAATCTCTGGTAAAGGATGAAGAAGCATAATGTTCCACTACAACTCTTGTTAGATAAATGAATCCTACTGCAGTAACGAAACCAGAAATTTTTCTAAGAGTGTTCAATTTAATATATGTGTATAAAAAGTAATTTTTAACCTACATACTTGATATAATTTTCTATTTTCGATAAAGAGTGTTCAATTACATGGCAACGCCACTCCCCTATTCACATGTGTCTTGGCTACCCTAGAAGAGAGGAAAAGAAAATGGCATGTCCTACACTACAAGTTAAAATATAAACTGGAAATTATTTCCTTGCTATTTTCTTTAATATAATTTCCAAAAATCATGTGTTAGCATATGCTCATTCTCTAGGATAACATGCCCACCCCTATTTACGTCATGCATAAGAATTCTTTTTCTTATTTAACGAAAGAAAAATCCAATCAAAATGTGTTAGGTCTCTCTACATTTGCTATGTTTCTAACAGTATACTACTTAATTAACTCAGCAATTAAATCTGGACATGTAACTTATTCTCTAACCAAGAATAGTCTCCTGTATATTATTAGAGTTTTGACTTAGTGAGTAGTTTATTAATTAAAAAATAACTTAAATTTCTTTAGATTGAATTAATCTTTCCCGCATTTCTCGCTTACACAAAGTCTTACCACAAATAGTTCAACATATATATAGCCGACAATTTTCACAAATTTCTATGCATTTCCAACATGTTTTTGACATCCTATTGGCCTACCAATTAAATTATATATTTTCATTTTTCCTTATTTTTATATTCTTGGTGAATAGAATGAGTAGTTGATTTCTTAAATTTCGATAAAAGAACATTATACTTATAGAAATTGTTAAAACTGTCCTGTCCATATGTTGTTTAACACTTATTACTGATTCATAACGTGGACAACTGGACACATAGATAATATTTTGATACACGCAATATAATTCTTGACGGAATTAATTTTGTCAAATTTTTATTAATATAGTTGGACCTGCCAATAAAAATTGTTAGTGCAACTTGTTTCTGCACTCTTAATTACACCCTCTACACCAACAAAAAAAAAGTGTGTTTCAGAATGAGAATATTTAAGAAGAATATCCTATCACACTTTCACCCACAGGAAAATTAAATGTTATATGGGCTTTGGGTACTCTTGCAAGAAACATATAAATCACAAACAATTATTGCAGCAGAATAATAAGTATTTTTGTATTTTTAAAAGAAGGTCTCGAGTTCGAACTCTGAATATAAAATCATCTTTGTTAGGGTGTATTTTGTCCTTCAATATAAATGTTTGGATATTAACCCGAATTTAACTGAACCCCAAAGCAAATAGTGAACATGAATGAAAAAAGAAATAAAAAAATCAGAAATTGATGAATTTTACTATTTTATTTATTGGTGAGAGTGAAGGAATGGGAATGGATTATAATCAAACTGTCGGCAGAGAACACAATTGACACCTACCCCCAAAAGAAAAAGTTAAAGGAAAAAATACAGTAAACAAAAAAGAGAAATCAAAATAAAGCAAATGTACGTGTTACCTAATTGATTTTCATGTACCATCAAAGATATGATACAATGGATGAGACTGTTCTTCCCTTGACCTGAGTTACGGGTTCAAGCTTTGGGTATGGAAAATTCTTTAGTAGGGAGTGCTTCTCCACGATTAGAGCCCTGCACAGTACAAATCCGATTATAGTCGGGCTTCAATATAGGTACCAAACATCAGACACCGAATAGAAAACTAAAAAAAATAATTTCCGTATATCCTTGATATTCTCTGCATGATGTGATTTAACGAGTAAGGCTACTAATCCAAAAGAGAGAGAATAGTTGGTTAAGGTACATTTTATATCATTTTTCTGAAAAAGGACAAGTTTGTCATATATTTTTGGAATTGTAGATTGTTTGGCCAAGTTTCTTCAAAGTCAAAAGTATTTTTTTTTCTTCAAAAGAAGTGCCTTTTTTCAATATTAAGGTGTATGACCAAGCTTATAAAAGAAAAAAAAGTATTTTTAAGTAGAAACATATGCAATTTTGAAGAACTAGAAAAAATAGCTTTTCTCAAAAAGCATTTTTTTGAAAATTACTTTTGCTAAAGTACTTTTTAAAAACTTAGCCAAACACTAATTGTTGCTTAGAAGTGTTTTTCAAATTAATTAGCCAAACCCAAACTTTATGGTATGGTGCTTAGTCTGCTTTAAATATTCTTGGCATGATGCTTTAGGAAAGTTGTTTGATGAGAAGGTCGTCTCTGTGTGAAGTGTAGTTTGATTGTTCAATGACGAGCAATGGTTTAAGTGCGGGTGTTGATAATAGTCGAGAAACCCGTGTTTTAGTTGTAGTTTGTCCTCTAATTACTGCGCTTTACTTGTGGTTGAGCTTAAATGGTGGTGATTTGCACTTACTACGTGTTTTATGCCTTGCAGAAAATGATTTCGAGTTAAAAGGATAATTTGGAGCTAAATCGAACAAGTTGGAGCTTTGAAGTCTGAGTAAAAACCCAAGAAATTAAATCAGGATCGCATTCGGGGATCGAGGACCAAGTCTGGATCTCAAAAATCACATAGCCATACTGCATGAGGCGTCGCATGGCGCAACGTGGTTGTGTAATGGGAGCAACTCTGTCAAAAATAGGCCTCTGAACTTCTCCACTGGCACACCGCATGGGGTGGTGCGCCTTGCATCACGCCTGTGCAATTTTTACAAAGTCTTTTTATGTTTCGGCTTGGAAAGGGTAGTTCCGTTCGGACTTGTTCCTACATGGTATAAATACACTAAAAACATATTTTTGAAGGTACTGACCTATGGGATATTGGAAGAGCATTGGAGACTCAAAGCATAAGGATTCATCATTCTTTCTTCAACTCAACACCTGAGTTTGGATTGAAGTCATGTTTTCTTATTCTTTAACGTTATTTGTGATGACTTTCTCCATGATTATGGAGTAGTTTATTTAGGGTTTGACGGATATGGTATTTTGATTGATATGTTTGGATTTTAACTCTAGTATTTTTCACGAATTCGTTTATGGAGCTTTGAATTAATTGCAATTATGTTCAGCGAAATATTTAATCGAAAGAGGAATAGTTGGGTGATTATCTTTGTATTATTTTGTTTAACTTAATTTAGTGATTCTTTTTAAGTAATCGAAATAGCTTGTTGAATTGTTAATTAAATCAAGTTAGGAGAATATTCGAAAGACGTTTTCTTAAAGACTAGTCCATTAACTTATTATTGCATATCTTTATAGTGCTTTATATTTATTAACCTCATAAAGCTAAGATTTAATCGAGAGAGGAGTCTTGGCTACACGATTGAACTAATGATCGAGTGAATTCGTGAGAATCATTAGAACATTAGAGTGAATTGAACTAGTGTTAGATATGGAATAGACATTGTGCACCTATCTTCTCACGACCCTTATTTCCCCCATTGATTAGTTCGGTGTTGCTCAACTCTTGTCTTTATGTGATTAATTTTTAATTGTTTTAATTTTAATATTTAACTGTTATTTATACTCATCCCAAATTAAAGCGTTGAACATCCTGAATAGCGTTTAACCAAGAAATTACTTGAACATTATTTAAATTTAATCCTCGTGGAGACGATAATTAAAAAATATCTTTTTTAAATAGTTTTTAGTGCTAATTCAGGAACTAATTTTATTTTTAGTTTTTATTTCTTATTTGTTTTAATTATTCACGATTATTTCATTTGTTTTAAGGAAACAAGTCCAGTTCGGTAGTGTATGACTCGATCCTCTTCCAAGGAATTGGTGCCATGCGACCCGGAATTGGACAAACACCTGAGGCAGTTGAGAAAGGAGAAAGAATCAAGTGGATCATTCTAGGGACAGACTTCGGCCCAAGATATAATAATAAAACAACGAGAATGATAGGGTAGATTTAGCTACAAGAAAGGCAGCACAATAGAGAGAGCAGGTTGCACGGTTAGCAGCTGAAGCAGCCCTTGGAGCTGTTGACGAGACTATCGAAGAGGATGGGGTTTGAAGGTTCAATCTAAGTCGATCCCCGGTTGAATATGAGTTCGAAAATGTGGCCCCCAGGACTGGTTGATTATTAGGAGAATATGGTAGGCCATTATACAATCAGAGACCAGCGAATAATTTTGAATTGAAACAGGCTTGCTGCAAACCATCCAAAATAATTGTGTCTTTAGGGCAAGGCGAATGTAGATCCAAACACTCATTTAATTTATTTTGAGAAAATCATGAACACCTTCCAGTATAATAGAGTGTCAAAAAATGCAGTCTACTTATGGTTGAGAAGGGATGTCCGGTATATTTGGCTTTTGTGAGGATGTTAGTACTAATACTCCTACCATTGAGTCAGTTCCAGTAGTGAGAGAATCTCCAAATGTATTTCCTGCAAACCTGTTGGGCATGCCACCCGACAGGGATATTGATTTTGTATTGAGTTGGTATTGGGCACTCAGCCCATCTCTATTCCACCGTATCGTATGGCACCAGCTCAAAGAATTAAAAGAACAGCTTCATGAGCTACTTGATAAGGGATTCATCAGGTCTAATGTATCGCCTTGGGTTACACCAATTACAATTGTGAAGAAGAAAATTGGCACTATACGAATGTGCATTAAGTACAAGCAGTTGAACAAAGTTACAATTAAGAACAAGTACCCACTACCGCACATTGATGACTTATTTGACCAGCTTCACGGTGCTAGAGTGTTCTCTAAGATTGATTTAATGTCTGGATATCACCAGTTAAAGATTTGGGATTCGGATATTCTGAAGATTTCTTTCAGGACTCGGTATGGTCACTACTTCTAGTGATATCATTTGGGTAGACCAATGCCCCAACAACATTTATACATTTGATGAATAGTATATTCCAACCATATCATAATTCTTTCGTCATCGTATTCATTGAAGACATCTTGGTATACTCTCGCAACCGAGAGGATCATGAGCAGCATTTGAGGATAGTGCTCCAGACCTTGAGGGAGAAGTTATATGCATAATTCTCAAAGTGTAAGTTCTGGATTGATTCGGTTTCGGTTTTGGGTTATGTGGTATCTAGTAAGAGGATTAAGGTCGATCCGAAGAAGATTGAGGTAGTTCAGAGTTGGCTCAGACCGTCTTCAGCTACTGAGGGTTTTCTTGCTTTAGTTGGATATTATCGTCTTTTCATGGAGGGTTTCTCGTCCATTGCTGCACCTTTGACCAGATTGACCCAAAAGGGTGCTCCATTCAGGTGGTCAGACGAGTGTGAGGAGATCTTTCAGAAGCTCAAGACTACCTTGACCATAGTGTCGCGCCCCCTTCTTTCCTCTCCTTTTGGATCGATCAGGGTTTTTGACATTATTGGGAAAACTCATTTCCTTTTGGGATAAGAGATGTGAAGGATTCGAAGATTCTCCAGCTAACGAATTAAGGTGCGTTAGGGAACCTATTAAGGGTCCCAATAACACTAATTGAATAACCAGAGATTGGGTAAGAGCTTGAAATTACTCCAAGGGGAAGGTGTTAGGCACCCCTCAAAGTCCATAGTTGTGCTTTCCGGCCAAACAAGCTTCGTGAATTCAAACAAGTAGCAAATAGGCAGTCAAAGTATACACATGGAAACAAGTAATGGTTTGAAAAAGATTCGCAGTCTAAGCACACATATGTAATAAAGTTTTGAAAGATTTATGGTCTA
>ML375410.1:2272-16171 GCA_005239525.1 Nicotiana knightiana | reverse complement strand
CTTGCGATGCTTTGTGGACACTGGACAGATTCATCAAGCTTTTCCCCGTTCACTTTAGTGGTGCTACTTCAGAGGATCCTCAGTAATATCTGGACAGTTGTCATGATGTTCGTCGTAATATGGGTATTTTTGAGACCAATAGGGTCGACTTCGCCGTGTTTCAAATGTCTGGTTCCGCCAAGTAAAGGTGGACGGATTATTTCTTGACTAGACCAGCTGGGTCACCTGCTCTGAGTTGAGATCAGTTTTCTCACCTCTTTTTGGAGAAATATTTGCCTATTACTACTAAAGAATTGAAGCGTCGTCAGTTTGAGCATCTTCAGCATGGCGACATGACAGTTACCTAGTATGAGAACCACTTTGTGGATTTGGCTCAGCACGATCTTCTTTTGTTACCCACACACAGAGAGAGAGAGAGATTTAAGAGATTTATTGAGGGCCTTGCTCCGCCCATCAGGTTGCAGATGGCCAAAGAGACGGGGGATGAGATTTACTTTCAAGACACGGCCAATGCGGCCAGGAGAGTTGAGTCGGTCCTTGGGATGGGAGGTCAGCGGTCAGACAACAGACCTCGCCATTCCGGTGGATTCAATGGTGCCTCATCGAGAGTCGGGGTAACCCAGGGTAGAGGCCATCCTTCCAGGACATTTAATTCAGCACTTCAGACGTCCCAGGGGGCCTCAGGTGGCCGGGGCTCTCATTTGCCTTATTTTGATCAATTATCCCCTATAATGCACCTCCTCTCCAAAGCTTTCAGGGGGGTTATCCAGGTTGACATGGT
Source organism: Nicotiana knightiana (assembly GCA_005239525.1). Taxonomy (NCBI): domain Eukaryota; kingdom Viridiplantae; phylum Streptophyta; class Magnoliopsida; order Solanales; family Solanaceae; genus Nicotiana; species Nicotiana knightiana. The sequence continues at coordinate 15,390 of ML375410.1, read as the reverse complement.
CAGTTTGCCAGCAAGGAATCTCGACAACAGAGGTCTTGTTATACTTGTGGTGACCCGAGGCACATTGCTAGGTATTGCCCTCATGCGTCGGATAATTCTCAGTACCAGAATTCTCGTGCTATAGTTCCCGCACCAGTTGCAGCACCACCTGCCCAGCCAACTAGGGGTAGGGGTTAGGTAGCCAGAGGTAGAGATTAGAATGCTAGAGGTAGACGCCAGCTCGTTAGAGATGGAAGTCCACCTGTCAGGGGTCCTCCCGGTGACGTAGTTCAGGGTGGTGGGGCCCAACCTCGATTATGTGTGTGTGTATGTGTGTGTGTAAGAGAGAGAGAGAGAGAGAGAGAGAGAGAGAGAGAGAGAGAGAGAGAGAGAGCATCGATATAACCTAAGTGGCTAAGTCTGAAAAATGAAATAAGAAAGAAGACCTAACACTGATATTTTAGTCTAGTATTTATATAAGTCCATATAATTTCAAATTTCGGGTTGGATTGGTTTAAAACTATAACAATACAAATCCAATACAGATATCCGAACTTTTAAAAAAAGTAATCCATATCCAATCCAAATATCCGAAACCCAAAATCCAAAAATACGAATAGAGTGGATCGGTCCGTATTTTCGGATATCTAATCCAAACGCACAACCCTAATCTGGTATATGTTGATACCCAATTTTCCCCTCATATTTTTTCAAATAATATATATACTTTCAAACATTATTTTTGCGTCATTATTTAGCTTACAAATCTATACAAGCACTTTTTATAATTTTTCATAATTTTTAGAGCTTTCAAATTAGTTTTCTTGCATTTAAATTACATAACTATTTAGTAATTATCCCTTTGAATTATTTGTGATCACTTAATCATCCAAAATTACTGTTTTGTATCCTCATAATATTTTCACTTTATTTTTTTTATATAATTACATTAGCATATTAAAGCTATTTGCACAATTTTGCAATAATAGCTTATATTCATATACAAATGCTCTTTATTTATATTATTGGCGTCAAAATAGCATTTTATATTTTTATAATGCTAAATAATTATTTTAAATCATTTTATTGCATAAAAATAGTTTTATTAATTTACTAATTATTTTGATAAATTATGTGTGTTTAAAAGGTAGGCCCAATCTTTAAACCAATTTTTGGACTAAAAATGGCTCAACACCTTAGCCCAGTAACCCTAGCCCAAAGTCAAACAACCCCTTTACAAGACTCGGTCGGTACCCGTTTTACTTACCCACCCCAACCCTAATCCTCTCATTCTCTTTAACCCGCCACCCTAAAATTCGCTCCTCTTCACAGAAATCCTAACTGCCCTATCAAATCTCTCCAAATCCGCTCAACCATGGATTCTCTCCATTATTTCCTTACCTTTTGTGTGTTATCTCGTTATTTTCTACAAAACTATGGTATCACCTAGTACTTGCCTAAACATGACAAGTACTATCTCTTAGAATCCGGCCATTCAACTTCAATAGCTTGAATCTGGACAGTATTTTGTCCATATACATCATGGACAGGCTACATGGGTTCGATTAGCCATGATTTCCAGCCAATTTCCGATTTCTGTCAACTAGATTTTACCTTTTTTTTTCCTAATCCGATTCTTATTGATTATGCATGGTAATACTTCCTTTTAATGTTTTGATTTTGCAGTGTTTCCTTGTCTACTTATTCTATTTATGTCACTATATAAACCACTCCCCATTCCCCTTTGAGACAGAGCTGAATCAATATACTTTCACTAAAAGAATGGAGCTTTGTTCTATGGTTCCCTCATTCTCTTATTCTGTACTTTATGTTGGGCCGGCTGAAAGACAAGGCCAATGAGATTCTATTATTCAAAATTTCTCTTGGTGCGAGCATTTCCCGGGGTTCTTTTGAAGCTCTTGGGAATTTTGACGCATTGAGATTCTATGTTCTTGTGGAATTTTTGTTCTTTATTATTGTCCGTTTAACTGGTAAGTCGTTTGACCTCTTGCAGTTTCATTTTTTATGTATCTATGATTTTCATGTGCTCTCTCTTCTGAAATCTATGGCTTAATGTGTTTCTCGGTTACTTTATGCACAACTTTGTTGGCTTTACACTCGTATAACATCTCGTTAGCATTTAACTTCTCCTAATGCTGCTAGTTCTGAGATTGTCTATGTTAACTTCGATAATCTGAACCCTCCTAAGCTTGTTTAGCTAATGTATTGGGGCCTGAATGTTTATATATATGCTTACCTGTTTTGTCCTGAATCTCTGTAATGAATGCCTCACATCTGTAATAACCTGTGTTAATACCTTTACTATTAATTATGGCTTGTTTAGAACAGTTATCTCAACTTGTTTTCCCTACATGTTTGATTGTTTTGTTTCATGATATTAGGATGAATCCCTGGCATAACTTGGACCTTCTTTATTTGATTAGTCTACTGTGTCAATACTTGAATGCCTACATTTGCTATTTGACATGTGTTTACTTTCGCACTCTGTTCTGAATCTCTGTAATGATAGTCTTGCATATGTAATGTGTTCTAATCTGTGCTAAGACATTTTCTATCAAATATGATCTACTCACTCACATCATGTTTCTGTTTTGCTTAGTCTTATATCCTTAATGACTGTTTGAAACCTTTAGAATGGCCGTCTTAGTTTCTGTTTCCATACCATGTTTGTCATAATTAGGACCTTTAGGATTCAAATCTCTAAGTCAGTTCCTTACTTTAACTTGTTTGGTATTATGCATCTATGTATGATAACTTTTGTCAATCCTGCAAACTTGTTTCTCCCCTAACTCTTTTAATATGTGGTTGCTTATGTGTTACTTTGCTAAGTGTTGAAGTTCTGCTGAACCTGCTTCTAAGTCCTGTGACCTGTTTGATTAGCTGCTCTGTATTCTCAAGTTTTCTATGTATACTTTAAGCTATAAGTTCATTTCCACAACTCCTATCCCTTAACCATTGTCCATTCTCTCTCATTTGTTACCTATACTTTTCTGAACCTATCATTCTTGGCCGGCTGAAGGCCAAGGCCACCAAGACTCTTGCTACTGATCTCCCTAGTGTGAGCACTGCTCGGGGCCCATTTGAGACTCTTATGAGCACTGACACACTAGGGTTTTGGGGGATTTTAGCCACTTTCTCTACTACTGAAACCTGAACTACCCCACTCAATTCCTTCTTCCTATTGTCTAATGAACATGTAAGCTGGTTGGTTTAAGTGATTTAATGCCTGGGTAATATGTTTCATCTATGGTTGTGTGATTTGGTTTTGAGCTCTTCTATGGATTCTAAGTTGTGCTGATGAATATGGTTCCTTGTTGAAAATCTGGGTATACCACGGGAGAATTGTTGAAGGCACATCACTGCTTGGTATTTCTTTTGGGCCTACTACCATTATTTGTAATCATTTTCATTATTGAGCCTGTAATAACTTTGTAATAAACAATTGGGGTATTTTATAAAAATGGGGAATGGGTAAATTCTGAAGTTTTCATGCAAGGGTAGAAAACATGCCTATAGGATTCAATGATTCATTTTCTATATATGCCATTCAATTTCTATGTGCACAGTAGAAATCATGTCATTAAGAGAAGCACACACTCACACTACTTGTCAACTAGAAAAGCATGAGTTCAAATGGTTCAATTATCCCTATTTCTACATGTTATTAGAAAACCTACCCATAGGAAGTAAATATCATTGAATTTTCCTTCAATTTGCATCGGTGCAGCATATCCACTAGAAATCATGCCTATAGGATTTTAATCATTTCATTCGCTACTGTATCACACTGTTCACCTAGAAAACATAGCTATAAGGTTAAAGAATAATAATAGAATTGGTTCCAATCTCCAATTGTTAGAGATCCTGCCTATATGGTATTACTACTCGCAAAAAAGTGTAAATTTTCTAAAGTCTTTTTTGTTGCTCGTTTATGCTACTGTCAGAAAAGCTTGAATAATTCTGGGCTTTCCTCCTATGGTTTTCATTGTCTGTAAATCACCTAGACACAACAGCTATAGGTTAAATAACTGGAAATCTGCAATCTCAAATCAGCATGCAACAATCGATAATTATTTGGAGATAAGCAGCGCCTAGCCTCTGAAACTACTTGTATGTTTTAATGCATACTCACATAGAAATATTGTCTATAGGGATTAAGGTTATTAATTTTGAAATGGCTTAACATGAAAACCTATTTCACGTGCATTTGTTTCTTAACTGTGGAAGCTAACTTGAGCCCTCAAATGCCCATATTTGGAGTCCAATGTGTGTTTTGTATGTCGCCTAGTTTTGACATTTCTGATCCACCTAAGTAAGGTCTAGAACCACCCTAGTAGAGGTTCAATACCTCATGGACCATAGGAGTTGGACGGGAAGTGCACGCATAGAGTGCGACTTAGAATTGAATTAGTCCGNTTTTATGCCTTTCATGTTTTACCTTAATACTGTATTTACCGCTTTTACATTATTACCATGCAAATACTTGACAACGTGTTATTATCTCTACACAAAGCATGCTCCACATCATACTCCACTCGTGCCAATTGTCAACATAGCGCTGCCAATTGTCATATCTCTGTCCGTGCTTGATGAGAAGCTTCACTTCAGGTATTGTGACTTGTACGTGCGGTCAGAATTGAATTTCGGGAAGTTCGGAGTTGATTTAGAAAGAAAATTCTCACTTCGGAAGCTTTAAGTTGGAAGAAATTGCTAAGGTGTGATTTTTGAGTAAACGACCTCGGAATTGGGATTTGAAGGTTGCAACAGGTTTGTATGACGATTTCGGACTTGGGCGTATTTCCGGATCGGGTTTGGATGTCCGGGGGGCATTTCGGCACCTAATAGTGGAATTGGGCATGTTGAGTGAATTTCATAAGTTTAGGTTGAAGGGGATTTGTCACGACCCCAATCCTAAGCCGGTCGTGATGGCGCCTATCGTGGAACTAGGCTAGCCAACCATTTCAGATTATCAATATATAACCCATAATTCCCCATATTTTTAGCAGATTTTTAAAAATATCAGAACGAGACAAAACAAATACACACTTCCCCAAAACCTGGAGTTAACTATCATGAGCATCTAAGACTGAAAATACAATGTACAACAATGTCTTGCTACAACCAAAGTCTGAGGTGCAAAAGACCGAAAGAAACTATAATCTGAGGGAAGGAAATGAGGTGAGCTGGGGACACTGAGCAACTACCTCAATCCTCAGACAACTCCAAGCTCGTCCGGAAATCAACTAGCGAGATGGTCCGGTACCTGGATCTGCACACAGAGCTGCAGGGAATAACATGAGTACGCCAACTCAGTAGGTAATCAATGTAACTAAAAATTTGAGTGTAGTGACGAGCATTTAAGTCTGGTAAATCCATATAATGACTAATAGTGGAAAAGAATAAATCAAGTTAGAAATCTACAATTCCGAATTTCATAAAAACTCCTGTTTCCATTTAAAAATCTCGCAGGAAAACTTTTATCCAACAATAATTATCAGAGGCTCAGTGTAAAGAAGAGTGGAAAACAACATTTCCATAAAATATAAGCCCCTCGGGCACAATATCACTCACAATAAAGCCTCTCGGGCAAGCCTCTCGGTCACTCGTGACTCCACTATCAGTATCTCATGCTCTCACTTAACACTCGTACTCAGCAAGTACCATGAACACACACAACTGCTGCGGCGGGCAGCCCACTCCATACAATAGTCGACTGCGCTCACTGGGGTGTACAGACTCCTGGAGGGTCTCCTTCAGCCCAAGCACTATATCTGCTGCGGCGTGCAGCCCGACCCAATATGTATACTGCTGCGGCGTACAACCTGATCCATATATATAACATATATTGCTGCGGCGTGCAACCCGATCCATATATTATATATAACACATACATTGCTTCCGCGTGCAGCCCGTCCCACAACTATCCTTACATACCCGGCGCTCGGCCTAACACATATATACTGATGTGGCGTGCAGCCCAATCCCTAGCTATCCTCACATACTCGGCTCTCGGCTTGACTCAGTCACCCTCACAAGCCACTTGGGCAATTTATCTCAACTCACGGGGCTCAGCCCCAAATACTTTCAAGAGTTTTCAAAGCAGTGTGATAACAGTGAAAATAACAACAAGTAGGAAACATGTTTGAGTTTACTATTTACTAACATGATAGTGGTAGAATAGTGTAAAATTACCCCCCTGAGGGTCTAAACAGGTCGGCACAAGGCCCCAAACATGGAAAATACCCCCGAGGGTCTGAACATATCGGCACAAGGCCCCAAACATGACTCACAACCCATAAACAAGTATAAACTTCTGAAAGACAGGATTTCATAAGGTTTCAAATCGAATACGCGGCTTAATAATCGCTACGGGACGGACCAAGTACCAATCCCTATCAGTGCATGCCCCTACGCTCATCACGTAGCATGTGCCTCACCTCATTTATCAACACAATAATAGATAACAAGGTGTCATACCCTTAGGTTTAGAGTTACAATCGTTACTTACCTCAAATTAGCCCAAAAGCTACTCCGTGATGTGCTTGTCCCTCGAATTGGCTCCCAAATGCTTCGAATCTAACCAAAATCAGATTAACATCATCAACATACGCTAACGGAACAAAACCCAATCGAAAGATACAAATTTTAACACAATTCTCGAAATTCGGCCAAAACCCAGCCCCAGACCCACGTCTCGAAATTCAATAAAATTTATATCACTAGAATCCTTATCCTCCCACGATTCTATGCATACCAAAAACTCCAGAATCGGACCATAATTGCCCACCCAAATCACCAAAATAATTTCCAATCTTCCTCCCCATTTTCCCAACTTTTCCACTTTAATTCTTCAAATTACAAGCCTAATCCGAATCAAAATAGCATAGAAACGAGTTATATAGTCGGGGAACTTACCTCCACTGAAGACCCTAAAATACCTTCTTCAATTTGCTCTCAAATAAGCTCCAGCCGCATGCAACAATGGAAGAATAACCAAAATATCGCGGAGGCATTCTTTTATACTGTTCTGCCCAGTTAATCCGCACCTGCAAACCATTCCTCGCACCTGCGGACCCGCACCTGCGGTCCCAGGTGCGCACCTGCGAAAACCCGTAACAGTCCAATTCTCGCACCTACGGTCCCTTTTTCCGCACCTGCGGCTTCGCAGGTGCGGCCAACTCTTCACATCTGTGGACTCCTCCTGCCTAGCCTATTTTCGCACCTGCGCCTGGACCATCGCACCTGCGGCTGCCCATCCGCAGGTGCAGCCACACCAGCAGCTTAACACCAACAACTATTTGCTGCAAATTTCCCAAGTTCAAACCTCCGCCAACCATCCGAAATCAATCCCGAGCCCCTCGGGGCCCCAACCAAACATACGAACACACCCCATATCATCATTGAAACCTAGTCGAGCCTTCGAAACACCAAAAACAACATGAAAACACTAAAATTACATCAAATTCAAGGCTATGAACTTTGAAACTTCTAAATTTTGCCAATGATGTCGAAACCAACTCATCCGATTGACCTACAATTTGCACACTTACCCAAATGACATTACGAACCTGCTCCAACTATCGGAATTCAATTCCGACCCTGATAGTCTATTTTCCACTGCCGATCGGAAATCACCAAAAACTAACTTTCGCCAATTCAAGCCTAGTTCTACACCGGACATCAAAACTTCATTCCGAACACACTCCTAAGTCCCAAATCACCTAACGAATCTATCCAAACAATAAAATCTGCATTCTGAGGTCGTTTACCAATAAGTAAACTCTTAGTTTGACTTTTCAACTATAAGGCTACTTCAAGAGGCTAAGTGCCTCTGTTCTCAGCACGACCACTCCGAACTCAAACCATCCGACCCAACGCAACATAAACAGGCTAAGAAATATATGATAAAGCAGAAATTGGAAAAATGGGGCTAATATCATGAAACGACCAGCCGGGTTGTTACATCCTCCCCCTCTTAAACAAATGTTCGTCCTCGAATAGGTCTAGAAACATACATGGAGTCTCGAATAAGTGAGGATATCTGTCCCGCATCTGCCGCTTGGTCTCCCACGTGGCATCCTCCACCGGCTGTCCTCTCCACTGAACCTTCACCGAAGCTATATCCTTAGACCTCAGCTTTCTAACTTGACGACCCAGAATAGCCACTGGCTCTACCTCATATGACATATCTCCCTCGAGCTGAACCGTGCTGAAGTCCAAAACATAAGACGGGTCACCAACATACTTCTGGAGCATCAAAACATGGAACACCGGATGAATACTCGATAAGCTGGGAGGAAAGGCAAGTCTATAAGCCACCTCCCCAACCCTCTGAAGCACCTCAAAAGGCCCAATAAACCGGGGACTCAGCTTTCCCCTCTTCCCGAATCTCATAACACCCTTCATGGGTGACACCTTCAGCAGTACCTTCTCCCCAACCATGAAAGACACATCTCGGACCTTCCGGTCCGCATATCTCTTCTGCCTAGACTGCGCCGTGCAAAGCCGCTATTGAATCAACTTCACCTTACCCAACGCATCCTGAACCAGGTCTGTGCCCAATAGCCTAGCCTCACCCGGCTCAAACCAACCAACTGGAGATCTGCACCTCCTACCATATAAAGCCTCATACGGAACCATATGGATACTCGAATGATAACTATTATTATATGCAAACTCAGCGAGTGGCATAAATTGGTCCCATGTACCCCTAAAATCAATGACACATGCACGCAATTTATCCTCCAAATCTGAATAGTACGCTCCGACTCCCCGTCGGTCTGAGGATGAAACGCTGTGCTCAACTCGACCTGAGTACCCAAATCTCTCTGTACGGTTCTCCAAAACTGAGTACCTCTGTCAGAAATGATAGAAACTGGAACCCCATGCAATCAGACAATCTCCCTTATACAAATCTCAGCTAACCGCTCCGAAGAATAAGTAGTACCAACAGGAATGAAGTGCGCGGACTTGGTTAGCCGATCCACAATAACCCATATAGCATCAAACCTCCTCGAAGTCCGTGGGAGTCCAACTACAAAGTCCATGGTGATTCGCTCCCACTTCCACTCTGGAATATCAAATCTCTGAAGCAATCCACCTGGCCTCTAGTTCTCATACTTGACCTGAAGATAGTTGAGACACCGAGCCACAAACTCGAAAATATCTCTCGTCATCCGCCTCCACCAATAATGCTGTCTCAGATCCTGATACATCTTTGCGGCACCCGGATGGATGAATACCGCGAACTATGGGCCTCAACTATGAATAAAATCTCGAAGCCTATCCATATTGGGAACGCAAATCCGGCTCTGCATCCTCATGACCCCATCATCACCAATAACCACATCCCCGGCATCACCGCGACGGACCATGTCCTTNCATCCATATTGGGCACGCAAATCCGGCTCTGCCTCCTCATGACCCCATCATCACCAATAACCACATCCCCGGCATCACCGCGACAGACCATGTCCTTAAGAACAAGCAAGTGTGGATCATCATACGGGCGTGCTCTGATCTGATCATAAAGAGAAGACCTGGAGGCTACACAAGCCAATACCCGTGGAGGCTCTGATAGATCCAATCTCACCAACTGACCTGCTAAAGCCTGAACATAAAGTGCTAAAGGTCGCTCTGCTACTGGAAGGTAGGCTAAACTCCCAAAACACTCCACTCTGTGACTCAAGGCATCGACCACTACATTGGCTTTCCCCGGATGATATAAGATAGTGAAGTCATAATCCTTGAGAAGCTCCAACCACCTCCTCTAACACAAATTAAGATCCTTATGCTTAAGCAGATGCTGTAAACTACGGTGATCGGTGAAAATCTCACAATGCATTCCATACAAATAATGAGGCCAACTCTTGAGGCACTTTCAACTGTCTGGACGCGTAGGCAATCACTCTACCGTCCTACATCAAAACCACTCCAAGTCCAACTCTTGAGGCATCACAATAAACTGTATAAGAACCTGAACCCGTAGGCAAAATCAATACTGGAGCTGTAGTCAAAGCTGACTTGAGCTTCTGAAAGCTCCCCTTACACTCCTCAGTCCGCCTGAACTAAGAACCCTTCTGGGTTAGTCTTGTCATAGGTGCTGCAATAGATGAAAATCCCTCTACGAAATGGCGGTAGTGCCCTGCCAAACCAAGAAAACTGCGAATCTCAGTAGGTGATGACGGTCAAGGACAACTCTGCACCGCCTCTACCTTCTTCGAATCAACCTGAATACCCTCACTGGACACCACTTGCCCCAAGAATGCTACTGAATCAAGCCAGAACTCACACTTCAAAATTTTTGCATACAATCTCTTCTCTCTCAAGGTCTGAAGTGCAACTCTCAAATGCTGCTCATGATCTCCCCGAGATCGGGAATATACCAAGATATCATCAGTGAACACGATGACAAAAGAATCCAGATAAGGCCAGAATACACTGTGCATCAAGTTCATAAAGGCTACTGCGGCATTGGTCAGCCCGAATGACATAACCAGAAACTCATAATGACCATATCTTGTCCTGAAAGCAGTCTTCGGGATGTCTACCCCCCGAATCTTATACTGATGATAGCCGGAACGTAAGTCAATCTTAGAAAATACTCTGGCACCCTGCAACTGATCAAACAATTCATCTATACGAGGCAAGGGATACCAGTTCTTCACCATAACTATGTTCAGCTGCCGATAATCAATACACATATGCATAGAACCATCATTCTTCTTTACAAACAACACCGGTGCACCGCAAGGTGACACACTAGGCCGAATGAACCCCTTATCTAGGAGTTCCTGAAGCTCCTACTTTAATTCTTTTAGCTCCGCTGGTGCCATATGATAAGGTGGAATAGAAATAGGCTGAGTGCCTGGCACCAGGTCAATACCAAAATAAATGTCCCTGTCAGGTGGCATGCCTGGCATGTCTGCAGGAAACACGTCCGGAAAGTCACAGACCACAGGAACCGAATCAATAGCGGGAGTCTAACAACTGACATCCCTCACAAAAGCCAGATACGATAAACACCCCTTCTCAACCATACGATGAGCCTTTAGGTAGGAAATCACCCTGCTAGGCAGATAATCAGAAGAACGTCTCCACTCAACCCTCGAACATTCAGGCATAGCCAAGGTCACGGTCTTAGCACGACAATCAAGAACGACATGACAAGGAGATAACCAGTCCATACCCAATATCACATCAAAATTGACCATGCTGAGTAACAGTAGGTCTACTCGGGTCTCCAGACCCCCAATAGTTATCACATACGACCGATACACATTGTCCACAATAACAGTATCGCCACCGGAGTCGACACATGAACATATGTAACTAAAGACTCACTGGGCATATCCAGAAAATGGGCAAAATATTAAGAAACGTAGGAATATGTAGAACCAGGGTCAAATAAAGCCAAAGCATCTCGGTTGTAGACTGAGACAATACTTGCGATCACTGCATCGGAGTCCATAGCATCTGGCCTGGTTGGAAAGGCATACATACGGGCCTGACCTTCACCTGCTCGACCTCCCCTTCTAGGGCGGCCTCTAGCTAACTGACTACCACCCCTGGCTGCCTAGGTGGGTGGTGAAGTAACTGGAGCTGAAGACGAAGGCTGGCCCCTCAGCTGAGATGGACCTCTAAGAAGATGATGACACTGCCTCCTTATATGCCCGAACTCTCTCCACACTCATAACAGCTCCCTAGAGCTGGAGACTGGGATTGAAATGAACCCCTGGCACCAGAATGGCCACTAGGAGAACCATGCATAGAAGAACCTGAGCTGATGGTGCTCGAGCTGTACTCAGGGCTGGAAGGGCACCGAATGAAGAATGGTCTGGCTGAAAACCGCGCGTACCATGCCTCGAAGATGCGCCGCTATAGGCTGGGCGGCCTAACTGAGGAAGCCTCAATGAACGGCCCCTGCCATGCTGAAATTTCCCCCGGAAGGACATCAATAAAACCACCCGATCCACGAGGCCTCTTGGCCTCCCTCTCTACCCACTCTTGGCGGCGGACCGACTTAATATCTTGAGTAATATCAATAACCTGCTCGAATATAGCATCTGATACTCTCTCCCTGGTCATGAAAAGGCGAAGCTGATAAGTAAGGACATCTATGAACCTCCTAATCCTCTCCCTATCAGTAGGGACCAACCCGGTGGCATGACGAGTCAACTCCGAAAACCACATGTCGTACTACTTTACTCATATCTCCCCGTGACGCAGCTGCTCAAACTTCCTGCGCTGCTCCTCCCGGTGATACTGAGGTACATACTTCTCCAAGAAGATAGTGGAGAACTGCTGCTAGGTAAGGGGTGTTGAACCAACAGGCCTACGCCTCTCAAAAGACTCCCACCATGTGAAGGCAGCACCAGAGAACTGAAAAGTAGCAAATGAGACACCAATGGTGTCCAAAATCCCAAAAGTACGCAGCATCCTCTGGCGCTTATCTAGAAAACCCTGTACATCCTCGCCCTCAGCACCACCGAATGTCGGAGGCTGTAGTCTACTAATCCTCTCCAGCCTACGCTGCTAATCATCTGGCATAGCTGGGACCACGAAGTCCTGAACTAGAGCAATTGGCTGGGCTGGAACCGCCCCCGGTGTCTGCGGGCCCTAAGTAGCCTGCTCTGGTGTCCGGGCAACTGGATTTTGACTGCCTCTCCCAGCTTGAGAAGTAGTGGAAACTTCCTGAGCAAGGGTGGTACATGTCGCTCCCAATCGCACACGCAAGTATACGTTGTCGTAGCAAGTAATATAATCTTAAATCGAATGTCGAACCCACAGGGACTTGCATAAACTACTTATTGAATCACTCTAATTAATATTTAATCGAGCCAAAACAAAATACATGAATATAAATTATTTAGTCTATGATTATATGAACTAATTATCAAGTAACGAGAGTATTGTTGTGTATTCAATAGAGACAAATATTCCAGGGTTGTGATCAATTCACCACTCGTATTGCATTCTAATTAACTCTCCCTTTCATATAATTCACTCATGGTTGCTAATTAATCGATAATTTCTCTCGTAGCCTTCTCCCGAAGTACTACTCGCCTATTCTCAATAGATTAACGCCTATATTCCTATGAAATTAATCTATTAGAACG
>MDKJ01264113.1:0-14373 GCA_005239525.1 Nicotiana knightiana | reverse complement strand
CTGATTCTTTCGGGTTGTCTGATGTTGATTCAATAGTGGATGGTTTCTCATTAAAAGTTACCTTCTTTCTCTTGGACAGGACTTCTTCCAATTGCTTCCCATTCCTCAATGATATAGCATTAACAGATGCTTTAGGATTAGCTTCAGTGTCACATGGAAGGGGCCCCGTTGGTCGGGTATTTTGAGAACTGGCGAGTTGCCCCACTTGACGTTCTAAATTTCTCATCGCTACAGTCTGGGCTTGGTGATCAGCCATTATTTTCTGATTGAAAGCAAGTTGGTCGTTCATCATTCTCTTCATAATCTCCTCAAGGCTTGCTGATGGTTCATCCTGAGGTGGTTTTTACTGCTGTTGAGGTGTTGGATGCCTGTAGTGATTCTGAGTGCTTTGATTTCCACCCCAAGAGAAGTTTGGGTGGTTTCTCTAGTTGGGGTTATAAGTGTTTTCATATTGATTTTCTTGTCCCCTATTCACGTTACCCACAAAGCAAACAGACTCTGGATTAACCGGGCATAAATCACTCGAATGAACCTCTCCACAGACTTCACAAAATAACTAAATCTGTTGCACTGGTTGAGCCTGTTGCACTGGTTGAGATTGTTGCTTGTTAATTATCAGGTTCATCTGATTTACTTGGTTAGTCAATGTGGAAATCTGAGCTGACAATGGTGACTTTTGAACCACATTTCTCCCCATCTCACCTTGCCAGTTTGGATTGCTTTTGGAGAATTTATTCAGTAATGCAAATATTTCATCATAATTCTTCTCCAACACCTGACCTCCGGCTGCTGCATCTACCATAATTTTTGTTTGCGGATGGAGCCCTTCAATGAAAGTGTGAACTAACACCTCGTTTGTCTGATTGTGACGAGGGCAATCTCTGAGTAGCCCCTTGAACCTTTCCCATGCTGGATATAAAGATTCACCCGTTTTCTGTTTAAAGGAGACTATCTCACTCCTGATCTTTGCAGTTTTTCCCGAGGGGAAGAACCTTGCCAGAAATTTTCTCGCCAAATCGTTCCATGTTGTAATGGAATTAGCTGGTTCTCCCTTAATCCATCGCTTTGCTTCGCCCAATGGAGAGAATGGGAGAAGCATGAGCCTCACATAATCTGTCGTGACCCCGTTAGCGATATAAGTATCACTAATCTCCAAGAAGTTCAGAATGTGCTGCTGAGGATCCTCGTGTGGAAGGCCCATAAACTGCCCATTTGCATGAAGTAGCTAGATCATGCTCTGTTTCAGCTCGAAGTGCCCAGTGATTCTGGGCTTCACGATGCTGGAGGTAACATTAGCAATACTGGGCATTGCCACCTCCTGAACAACCATGTGTTGTTCCTCTGCCATGTTCATAGGAAATCAGATGAAGTCCTGAATATTGTCTGTATCTCTTGCTTCTCGCAACCTCCTGTGAAATGTTCTCTCAGGTTCGGGGCCAAAGCCGTCAAGTCTATCCTGGCTTCTGACCCTACGTATTCAATCGAAGTTCTTGATATTAGAGAAAAAATTACGTGACGTTAGATTCAATGAAATAAACAATTAAAGCAAGTAACTAGAAAGTAGTCTATATTCAAGTCCCCGGCAACGACGCCAAAAACTTGTTGGTCCCAAACGCACACGCAAGTATAGTTGGTCGTAGCAAGTAATATAATGTTAAATCGAATGTCGAACCCACAGGGACTTGCGTAAACTACTTATTGAATCACTCTAATTGCTATTTAATCGAGCCAAAACAAAATCCAAGAATATAACTAATTTATTCTACGATTATATGAACTAATTATCAAGTAACGAGAATATTGTTGTGTATTCAATAGAGACAAATATTCCAGGGTTGTGATCAATTCACCATTCATATTGCATTCTAATTAACTCTCCCTTTCATATAATTCACTCATGGTTGCTAATTAATCGATAATTGCTCTCATAGCCTTCTCCCGAAGTACTACTCGCCTATTCTCAATAGATTAACGCCTATATTCCTATGAAATTAATCTATTAGAACGCACTAAGATTACGATGTTTAATTAAGCACGGTGACTAGGTATATTCCTATCCTAACCACAAATCCGCTCCCCTGAAGGGTTAAGATCGCGCTCTCTTCAACTCTTCTCTAATCTATATACGACTTTCCCAAGCATAACATAGATAGTATATAGAACCTAACTGCTGGCCAGACAATTAAGCAATTAAACACAGAATTGAAGAAACAACCATATATTGAGTGGACTATAGTCAAGGTTAAATTAATGTCGAATAACATTATTCATGGCTAAACCACAACCCCAGAACAATGGGTGTTTAGCCACCCATGCTAAAATCAAACAATTGCATAAGTGTTGCATAAATTGAAAATACTAGAATAAGATGAAGAAAACTGAGAAATCCTTCGCTTCCTAATGATCCCGTGGGTATCTTCTCTCTAAAATGGCATCCCCCCTTCAAAGTTGTGTTTTTGGGTCTATTTATATGTTTGGGAAAAACCCTAAACGTGTAGGAGACTTCTATTCAAATCGGGAAATACTTAAAACCTTCAAAACTCGGATTGGACCGGACCAGAGACCAGACTTTATGGCCCAAACGCGCGGATAAAGCCTGGCCAGGCCTGGCGTTAGGGCTCAAACACCCCCCCAAACGCCTGGTCCTACCAGGATTTATAGCCCAAACACCCAGCTATAGTCTGGTATGACCAGGCCTTACAGCTCAAATGCCCGACTATAGCCCGATTCACTCTTTTTTGACTCTTGAGCGTATTTTTGACGTTTATGCATCCATTTAGCTCGGCTTCCATCTCCAATTCACCTACACATGAAATAGACTCCATTATGTACATACGACGTGTATTTTTTATCATTAACGCACATAAAATGTAAGGCACATAATATTCTAAACCATGAATTATAGCCACACATCAGACGTGCAATGGCAGAAAAGTGTAACGCCCTCATGGCTAACACACATGGGATTTGGTTCCCCGTTCTTCTGATGCTAATGTTATTGGTTGTCATTGGGTGTATAGAGTTAAAACAAAAATCAGATGGTTCTCTTGAGCGGCTTAAAGCTCGTCTTGTCGCTCAGGGTTATAATCAACAACAAGGACTATACTATGATCAAACGTCAACTAGTCATCATTCGTATAGTTGTTGCTCTTGATGCGTCTAAACGATGGCCTGTTCATCAATTAGATGTTAAGAATGCCTTTTTCCATGGCAATCTTAATGAACTGGTATATATGAAGCAGCCTAGTGGCTTTGTTCATCCACAATTTCCCCATCATGTTTGACGATTGAACAAAGCTCTTTTCGGCTTAAAGCAAGCCCCTAGGGCGTGGTTTCAACAATTCACTACTTCTCTTCTACTCATGGTTTTCATAATAGCTCATCTGATTCCTCTCTCTTTATTTACAAACAAAATTCAGACTTTGTTGTTCTTCTTCTTTATGTTGATGATATTCTTCTTACTGCCTCCTCTTGTTCATTGCTTTAATGTTTAATTCGAACTCTCAAGTCTGAATTTTTGATGAATGATTTGGGGTTAGTTAACTTTTTCCTTGGTAATTCTGTTAGTGCTCGCAATGGCGGCTATTTTCTTTGTCAGTCAAAATATATTAAAGACCTTCTTAGTCTCTCCAATTTACTATCGTCAAAGCCAGTTTCAACACCTATTTCTCTCAAATCATCTCTACATTCAAATGACTCTCCTTCATTTTCTGATCCAACTCTTTATAGGAGTCTTGTTGGTGGTCTTCAATACCTAAAGTTCACTCGCCCTGACATTGCTTTCATAGTTAATCAAGTTTCTCAGTTTATGCATTCTCCCCTGGATATTCACTATACTGCAGTAAAACGAATTTTACGCTATTTGCACGGAACTTTGAATCATGGTTTATTTGTTGCTGGTGGTTCTCTTGGCAGTTTGCAATGTTATACTGATGCAGACTGCGCCGGTTTTCCTACAACTCGCTGTTCTATTTCAGAATATTGTATTTTTTTGGCCGTAATCTTATTTCATGGTCTTCTAAAAAGAAAAATGTTGTTTCTCGATCAAGTGCTGAAGCTGAATATATATCAGTTGCTCATGCTGCAGCTGAACTCACTTGGTTACACTCTCTTCCCCGAGATCTTCACATATGTGTTTCTTCACCTTCCATAATTTTTTGTGATAATGTTAGCACCATTATTTGGCTCACAATCCTGTCCAACATGCTCGCACCAAGTATATAGAAATTGATGTTCATTTTGTCTGTGAAAAGATTGCATCAGGTACTCTCTAAGTTCAATATGTTCCAAGTCTAGATCAACTTGCTGATTTGTTAACCAAAGCAGTGTTGATACCTAATTTTTCCTCAAACTATTTTAAAATTTGCATATGTGCCTTCAAAATCACTTTTTATAATAATTGGTATTTTTCCATAATTTTTCATATTTTATTAATTTCTTTTCCAATTTATTCAGTATTTTAAATTCAATAATTATTCATAAATTATATTATAAATAATTTCAAAATATTTCCTAGATAAATATATCATTTTAATCCTATTAGGACTTAATTATTTCACAAATTAGCTAATTTGGCATTATTTAGCTATAGTTACAACATTTTTTGCAATTATAGCCTAAATGTACATTTTATGCCATTTTTTATTCAATAATTAGTCATTTTATATTTATATATTAGTTAATTACTTTAATTTCACTCTATTAAGCATAAATTTCATTTTTATAATTATTAGACATTTTTATAAATTATTTATCTATTTTATGGGGTATTTAACAATTAGCCACTTTTAGTTTTTAATTCTAGCTTAATTAATCCGAACCCTTAACCCAATTAATTAGACCAGTTACCCAACCCAAGCCTAAAATCCTACCCGGCCCAACCACCCATTCAATCTGAACCGTTGATTAATTCAAATCAACGGTCCATATCCCCCTTACCTAAAATAAACCCTAAAGACTACCCTTCCCCTCTTCTCATTTCCCCGTCTCACTTCTCACTCGTCTCTCTCTTAATCCTCTCACTTCTCTCTAGACCCTTCGTCTACTGGTTCTTATCACCCTTCTCCGACCACCCCCTCTCCAGAAACCATAGAGGTTCTACCTCTCATCGACCTTATGGCTCCGTCCTTCACACCTGTGTCACCGGTGGAGGTTCTCAAGTGACCTAGAGGCGGTTCACTCCCATCTCCGGTCTCATGCCATCTTTTCCGGCCACTTATGGCCGTTTGAGTAAGATCTTTACATTTTTCGGCCAAACACCGGTAATATTTAAGTTTTCTTCTCCTTCTCTGGGTTTTCTCTGGAAACCCTAACTTTAAATCCTCCGATCTTTTTAGATCTGTGACGGATCTATATGTCTTTTAAGTTTCTCACATGTTTTCCTCAGAAGATTTCTTTGATTTCAAACGATTTCCTCATTTTCCAGACTAGGGTTTAACCCTTTTGCAAAACAATTTCTTTCTGATTTTTAGCAATTACTTTGTGATTTTAGCATGTTTAAACATCACCTGAGCTTTTCTTTTTGTTCGATTCATTTTGTTAAGAAACCCTAATACTTCTTCGTTCAATCTGGAAGTTCAAATCTGTTTGCAATGATGTTTGCGTGTCTCTCATTAACTTTCTGGACTTTCATGAATGTCCTATGTGTTCTATGCTTCTTGCTCTAATTTGTTGCTAAAGTTTCTGAATCTCTACTGTCCTCTTAACTACTTGCTTAGGATTTCTCTGATTTTGTTTGACACATGTTATTTATCGTTTAATAGGTCTGACTATTCGTTTTATTGATTGTTTACATGATAATTTATACTGATTTTGTGTATTCTCCTTAGACCTGCAATACTTTCCTTAAAAACTATGATTTTGTGTATAAATCTGTACTGATTCTGAATTATTTCCTTGTTTGTGTGATACTTTCCTTGCTTAGCCTTGATTCCCTGTGATTTTAATCTCATTCGAGATCCCCTTGACTAATTTTCAGAATTAAAATCATACTCCGCTTAATTTTAATGTGTATGAATATGCTGTCAGTTATTTAACATGTACTTTCCTTAATTATGTATTATGAACTTAGTATTTATTACATGCCACATGCTTTTACTACTCCTATTATGGTAAAATCAGTCTTATAATTGATTCTTTTCCTTGTTTGATACAACTTGTACCCGTTTGAACTATGACTCCCTAATTAAAGGGAGTCCGGGTCTTGATTGATTCTGATTGGGTATTTTTCCTATAACTATGTTAAATTAGTACTTCTTACCTTATTCTCCTGCCTGTTTAAGACTATAAATACCTCTGCTCTTTCATTAGCAAGACACGAACAATACATTGCTCTGAATTCTCTCACACACATATACATTCTCTCTTGTTATTCTTGTTGGTTACTTGCTATTCTCAGTCGGCTACAAGCCAAGACTGAGCAACTATACACTCTACTGCTTTGCACTCTACTGTTCTTCACTCTACTACTCCTCACTATGCACTTATTCTCTCATTTAACTGGTATGTTTTTCAGTTTAACTTAAAGCATAAAAAACAACATGCCTCTTTTAATATTGCAATTCCTTTTGTTTCTATTATGCTTCCACTTGTGGTTCTGCTGTCCACCTTGAAATTAGCATGCCAATTTGTTGTTTTACCAATGTGATTATCCTTTTCCCTTTAGTTTCAACATGTTTTACTGTCTTCTTATATGTTTCACTAGGACTCTGCCTTACCCCTGATCCCCAGCACACTATAAGCATGTATTTGTGTCACTTAGTTACATGTAATTCTGAACATATGCTGTAACCCTTTCCCCTGGACCTGTGTGTAACTCTGTTTGTTATGTACTTCCTCTTTGGCATCCCTCAATCTGATTCCGTTAAGTTTCTGGCCTGAACATCTTTATGAAAACTGCTCTGTGGTTGTTAAAGTTCTGTGATACCTTAGTATTAACTTGTATGCAAATCTGCTTCATGAGCATCCTACTTGTCCCCAATCCCTTATTCCCTGGTTGTTACTGCTTCCTTGTACTATGCATGCTTATGTGGTCCTGAGTTATGGATTTTCCTGATCCCTTTCTTTCAAACTATTTTCACTAAAAGCAAAATCCCCTGTTCTCCAAAACTTATTTCAAACTACTCATTTTCAAACTATTTTCCAACTCAACTCTTTCTAAACTATGCCAAGTACTCTCACTATACTCATAGACCTTTAAGTTCTGCCCCCTTAGTGTGAGCATTGCTTTGGGACCCTTGAGCTCCCTCTGAACTTTGACACACAAAGGCTGGCCATTCCACACTGCACTTACTCAATTTGGTTATGAAAATCTGGGTGTGAGCACTGCCCAGGATCCCTTGAGATCCTTAGGGAACTCTGACACACCTGGATTTGTATGGAAGGCTCTGAACTAATGGCAATGAGGATTTTAGAGATTCTGGGCCTATCAATAGAATCCCTGTAGCATAACTTCTTTTTCTTATTTCAATTATGTAATTTATACAAACGGCCTGTAATAACTACTTGTAAACAACTCTGAGGGTGGATAGTGGAAAGGGAAGGGGTGACTATGCATGCTTTAGCTATTAAAAGGGTAGAAATCATGTTATTAGGTTTATATTCCTACTTGCGCAATATAAACTATGCTTAGGATTCATTTCATGCATTAGAAATCATGTTCCCTAGGACTTACACTTACTGTTTTCGGCATGTCCATATTACTATCATATCACTTAGAAAATCCTGCGTTAAAATGTGTTAATAACCAGTACTTTACAATCATTCTCTACGCTGCCATGTACACTTAGAAATCATGTCCCTAGGATAACACAAATAAACTGTACTCTTGTATATTCTGAAATCATGCTTAATTCTTTAATTAGTGTGCATTTAGAAATCCCGCTTAGGATTCTGTATTCTGCATCCCTACCTGTGCATTAGATACCATGTTTTAGGATTTCATTCATACTCGCTTAACAACACCTAGTCTAACTACTGCTGCATGTTATTTTGCACCTAGGCAAGCCTTAGGAAATCAGTTAAAGAAATAAAACCAGAACTGTACTTTGTGATTAATGTTCAACTGTCAGCATGCTTAAAACCAGTAGGCAAGCCTGATTAAGACTTCCTCTCTGAGTTATGCTATAAATCTGTCTTTTTGTTATCATACCATGCTTAGGATCTGAACCTGAATCTGGACCTTAACTGTGTATGAGTCATGCTGTTTATGTGTACTACCTGTGGAGGTATACTTGTGCCTTTTCTCTGCTTTTCTGTGTTTCCCCCTAATTGCAGTCCTACATGTTCTTATCTTTCGCCTTAGTATTTTCCCTTTAAACATGAGGGTATGCCTAGAACATCCCTTATAGGATAGAAGTCCTAAATTTCTCCGGGACTAATAGGAAGGGACGGGTAACAACATGCAATAGAGGTCGAGACCAACACTCGATTTAGTTACTTTCATGGGGTGGGAATGGGTAGAATATAGATATGATGACCGGTGCGCTAATACCACGTGTAGCCCCTCTTTGAGGAGTGATTACCGGGTATTGCATTGATGTGATCCATATTATTATAAACCTATGATACCCTTTATATGCTTAGATCGTAATCCTTTCAAAATCTAACCCTCTTTACTATTTTCAAACATCTGCATGCTTAAGACTTAAATCCCCTCTTATTTGAGCCTTTATTTGTTTGTTTGCTAAAGCCGTACAAATTCACAAAAGCTGTTTGGCCGAGAACCACACTTGTGGATCCTGAGGGGTGCCTAACACCTTCCCCTTAGGATAATTTCAAGCCCTTACCCTATCTCTAGTTAACAACGTAGTTATAAATGAAACCCTTTGGTGTCCTAACGCACCTTTAAAAATCGTTAGGTGGTGACTCTCAAAAACACAAACCCCTTTCACAAAAGGAAAGAGTTGTCCCAACTGAATGTCATAAACCTGATCTCCGCGAGGAAAGAGGGGGCGCGACAGCATGGCGAATCTGCTGGGGATCTTTCAGCCTTTTACTATTTTCAAATTGCTTTGTGAATTTATACTTCTACCCATTTCCCTTATGTGCAATTACTTGTCTATTTCTTTAAGCATTTATTCTTCTTCAAAAGTAACTAACATGTTTTTTTCTGTTTCCTTCCTTTGTAACCTCTTTCAAATTATAAAATTTTGTATTTACTGCTTTCATAACGTGAAAATACATGACGACATGTTTTAATGCTTATTTATTATTGCATAATCATGCTCAACATTCGTACTCTACTCGTGCCAAACAAAATACTATAGCAACGCTTGATGAGTGGTTGCGCTCTTCCAGTATTATTACCCCTAAATTCGGAAAGGCTTATTTGCGGTAAAACTAATCGATCAGCGGTGCAGTCGACAGTTCCGTGCCTTTTCCCCTTGAGTTGTTCGCTAGAGGGTACCAGTCTAAAACCCCATAGAAACCTTACTCCGTTATGTTGTTTCATGCATCATGGTCAAACCTAGCCAGGCTAAAGTGTGGTCCGCACGATAGCTTTTAAGATTTCCTTATCCAAAAATTCCACTGGGTTTCCCTAAACCCAAACGGACATCATCACGTTCTATGCATTTATTTGGAGAACTAAATGCTTTATGCTAATTGTTGATGTTAAATAGTTGAGTCTGGTTGGGGTAAGGGCATAACCTTGTTTTCCTTACAGAAAATTAAGGCACGAAGTCCCCACATTCGGCATGGTCTTCAACATCCCTCCAAGATATCTAAGTTGGTGGGAAGATTTACATTCTAGTGACAAAACTCTTGTCAGAAAATACTTCGGCAATCTACCATCTCTCCTAGAAATCCAGCCTAACAACATGATAATAGAGGCTGCTACCCTGTTCTGGGATTGTGAAAGGTCCATGTTCTGCTTTGGGGACATTGAAATGACACATTTGCTAGAGGAAATAGGAGGGCTGGCTGGCCTAGTATGGGAAACCTCGGGGTTGCTAATGCCTGAGAACTGCACAGGCAATGGTTTCCTCAAAATGATGGGTCTGAAGAAGAATGCAGAACTGACATGCTTAAAGAAGTCATACATCCCTATTGACTACTTGTACGAAAGGTATGGTCACAGCAAATCATACCGTACCTACCACAACGAGTTTTCCATCACATCCTTGGGACACATCTATTGTAGAGTATTCGTCTTCATGTTTTGCTTCCCGGTTCTGATTGTGTTTCTAATAAAGAAAGAGAGAATCCACACTAGACTGGCCATGGTAACCAAGACACTAATGGAAGGAATTGATGGGCAAAACTTCAGCATTGTGCCTATGATCATTGCAGACATATATCGAGCCTTGGAAAAGTGTCAACGAGGGGAAAGACATTTCGAAGGATGCAATCTACTACTTCAGCTTTGGCTCATGGAACATCTTCAAAAGGGCGAATATCGACAAGAAATTCATCGAAGAGTTTGGGATGACCACATCGCTTTCCACCATGCAAAGCGAATGAATTACATCCCCGACATGTTTGCTCAGCCTGAGAACGCCAAAGGATGGGTCGATCTCTTTGATAATCTGACTGAAGAACAGGTTCGGTGGATGTTCGAGTGGTTTCCGACAGAGGAGTTCATCGCCCGTTCCAGAGATGCACTGTTCCTAATACTAATTGGTCTAAGAGGAACATACCCTTACGTCCCTCTTCGAGTTATGAGGCAAGCGGGTAGGAAGCAAGTCATACCCAGGGTCGACAAGATGAGCCATCTTCGAGCTGACTTCCAAAATGATGATAGTCCTCACAAGTGTCAAGCCCAGCACATGTGGCACTGCAAGATTGTAATGGAGAAGGACACCATCGAGCCAGACAGATATCATGCCGGTTGTACCCCTTTCTATCCTGGTTGGTTGGCAGAAAATTGGGGTGGTCTGAGTGAGCCAGGGTTTGTTCAGGGCCACAGGGTTATAGATGAGAAGGCCGAAGCACAAGTCAAAAACAACCAGCTGCGCAAGAGGATCCGTGAGTGTGAGGATGAGCACCGCGAAATACATGAGTTTAACAAGAAACTGATCGAGGAATGGAAGGATATGGCTATCAACACCAACAAAAGGTTAGGGTATTTGGAGCGAGGCATAGTGGAGCTGGAGAAAAAAATTCTCAAAAGGATTGAAGACTGTCAAAAGGCTGAAGGGACCGACGGAGGACATCTAGCCAGAGCATACTTGTTGCTGGGAATTTGTGAGTTGGGGAAATTGTACGAGGGAAGAAAGAATGTCGAGTCTGGGGAAGGTCCTGCTGGGACCAAGTAGATAGGAATATATTTCTTTTACTTTATCAATGTAATAAGGCCAATGGCCATTAGTGACCTTTACTTCCTCTTTATTCGGATTCGTCTATTTTCTTATCAATAAAATGAGGCATTTAGCATCTTAAGTTCTCCAAATCAATTTGTCGCTAGGCCTACCTTGGGCACAAAAGAGGTCCCCAAAATAGGACGCGCTTTACATTCCCGCACTATGTGTTTAAATACCAGAATACTTTTCATTATCCTCGCTGACTTGGCTTCCTTTTGTTTTTGTTTTCCTCTTTCTTTATTTATTTATTCCCCTCCCCAAAGGTTAGTTTGTGCACTCTGGCATCATCATCCTATCTTACAAGATCCAGGGTCCCTCCACCCTCTCCTCCTATTAGTCCTCCCAAAGGCAAGAACAAAGGAAAAAATAAAATGGAAGATTCAGGCAACAACAAAAATAAGAATGTGGTTGAACGGGTAGAGGCCACTGATGGCCAGGCTATTCGGCTTAAGAATGAAACTGTGTCGCAGCTGGAACGGAAGTTGTTAAAGTTTCAAGAAGAGCTTGATCAAGTTCGGAATCTGGAAAACATGTTATTCTCCCTCAACGTCCCAGACGTCAACATCAAGAATCCTACACCTCCTCAAAACATCCCAAAGCAGCAAAATCACCCCGCAACAAAATCATCACACCACCCCACCAAAGAACCAAACTCTTCCAGCACAATGCAATACCTGTCATACTCCAAATAACACTCCACTGCTCATCCCAGAACCTCAGAACTCCACATCGTTTTCACACTCATGCGCCAGGCCACCATAACAATCCTATCTACGTGGTGACCATGCCACACTCCACTCCCCCTATCACATACACACCTGAGTCTGACGAAAAGGACATGCTTATCAAGAAGTTGGCTGAGGAACATAGGAAGCTGACCAGTCGGGTTCAAGGCGCCGAGGGAATCAAGGGAGTCGAAGGGTTGAACTATGAAGACCTCTGCATATAGCCAGATGTCGAACTGCCCGAGGGATACAAACCTCCTAAGTTTGAAATGTTTGATGGTGCAGGTGATCCAAGGGTCCATCTGAAAACTTATTGTGACAAGCTGGTTGGAGTAGCAAAGGATGAAAGGATCTGCATGAAACTGTTCATGAGGAGTTTGAAAGGAGATGCATTGTCTTGGTACATCAGCCAAGATCCCAAGAAATGGTCGAATTGGGTGAGCATGGAATCTGACTTTATGGAAAGATTCAGGTTCAACACAGAGAACGCACAAGACGTGTTCTATGTTCAGAATTTGAAAAATAAACCCACGGAGACGTTTCACGGGTATGCTACTCGCTGGAGGTCCGAAGCTGCTAAGGTCAGACGCGCCTTAGAAGAGGAGTATATGAATAAGTTCTTTGTCCGGGCCCAGGACTTGCAGTACTATGAACGGTTGATGATAACTGAGAAATTATCAAATTAGGTGAATGGATTGAAGAAGGTATCATGAGCGGTATGTTCACAAATTTTGAAGCCTTGCAAGCTACAAACAAGGCTTTGCAGTCTGGTGGTGTGTCTAAGAAAAGAGATGTGGGAGCCGTAATCGTTGCACAAAGAACCAAATCCCCACTCAAATACCAAACTTACCCAACACCTCCACTCACATATCAACCAACCCCAAATTACCAAGCACCCTCATACCAAGCTCCACCACCCACTTATCAATCACCTCCACCACCAACTTATCAATCACCTCCACCACCGACATATCAACCTGATTCACCCAGATACTCACAACTCGCTCCTGTCTACCATACTTACAATTCCCAACCATCTCATTACCAATCACCCCTACCCGTCAAAACTTCCCTAGACCTCGTCCTAATTTTGATCACAGACCTCCAAAATAGTAATACCGTCATCACTGAACCCATCGACCAGCTGTATGAGAAGCTCAAAGCTGCTAGTTATGTCACCCCCATCCCTGCTGCAACCCCTGAGAATCCTTCTCAATGGGTCAACCCAAACAAGTCCTGTGCATACCACTCCGGCATGAAGGGGCACACCTTCGATGAATACTGCTCTTTGAAGGACAAGATACAATCCCTGATTGACAACAAGGTCATCGTGGCAAGGTAATCCGCTCTAAATGTCCGCAACAATCCTCTTCCGGACCATATGGGTGGAGGCATCCACTTGATTAAAATACAAGATGATTGGGACCCCAAGGGATCAATCGGGTTGATCGCAGAAAGCGATGATCCAAAGAAACCTGTAGTCACTCTCAACCCGATCATAGTCCAGATTTAACCATTTGAGGATGATGAGGTAAAGATGTCCATGCCTCTTGAGTTTGAAGCAACGTCACCTGCAAAGACACCAGTATCGATTTTTGTGTCTCCGGCAAATGCACCCGCACAATTCGAGGTTGCAGTCTTGCCACCCAAGACACATGTTCCATTGGAAGTAAGGGTCATTGCGCCAATCACGGTGGTGATATCGACCATGCCACCTTTCTATACAAATGCTGTACCATGGGAATATACAGCCGAGACGAGAAGGAAAGACGAAGTCAAGACTGAAGAAGTGGTTGCAGTGCAGGGTATGACAAGAAATGGTAGAGTCTACACCCCTGAACATCTGGCTGAATCCAGCCTCCCATATCGAGACAGGTCCCAACAACCTTTGGAGGAATGTACAGGCCAAGGAGTATTCGGTCATCGACCAGCTGAACAAAACGCCAGCCCAAATATCCATCCTCTCTTTGCTGCAGAATTCCGAGACGCATAGGAATGCTTTGTTGAAGATGTTAAATGAAGCCTATGTGCCAAACAACATCACTAGTGGAGAAATGGTTAATGTGGTGGGCCAAGTGTTGGAGAGTCACAAGATCACTTTCCATGAGGACGATCTGCCTTCTGAAGGGTTGGGCCATAACAAAGCACTGCACATCACTGTGCAATGCGAAGATTATTTCATCACCAGAATCCTGATCGATGGAGGATCCAGTCTTAACATCTGTCCGCTGATAACGCTCAAGAAATTGGGTAAAGTGCTGCATGAGATAAAGGATAGAGCGATCAATGATGTGTGGCTAGAATTCGTGATTTTAAGCATTATTTACCTCGCATTTTATGTACTTTAA
>ML375404.1:1424-12455 GCA_005239525.1 Nicotiana knightiana | reverse complement strand
AAATAAGCTAAGGTCGGAAAATCAGCAGGGAAATCATCATAAGGGATTAGTGAAAGGTATCAATCACAGGGAATCAAGGGTTCAAATAGGAAATAGTACTGATTAGGGGGAATCAACACAAATTGCACAGAATAAACACATGATAAGCAAGGCAGAAGGAAAGAATTAGAACCCTAATAGATATGGTAAAGTAAAGATAATATAGAATCAGGGATTCAAACTGGAATATAGTACTGATAAACATAAACCTCTGAGAGTTAGCGAGGTAAGCACATAATAGGCAGAATTAGAAACCCTAGTAAAACAGGGTGAAAATCGCAAAAAATTAGGGATTCACATATAACATAGTATGACTTAACAGAATAGACACGATATAGGCGGAAGAAGCAACAATCGGAAACCCTAATGAAAATAATAGTAAAGACAGACTCAGAACCCAAAGATTAACCCAAGAAACTTAGGGTTTTTACCATAATAAAATCAGATGAAGGAAAAACTTAAATAAACCGTTTAAACACAGTGAAAATCACAGAATAACACTAAAGTCAGGAGAAGAATCCCTTTTTTGAAAAGGGGTTAAGAAACCCAAGTTTGAAGATGAAGAGATGCTTCAGAAAAAATCGGAAAAATATTTAAGAAAACAGTAAAGATAACTCAAATAGACTCAGATCTGTTGCAGATCTAAGAAATCCAGTGTTAAAATTAGGGTTTCAGAGAGAGAACCCAAAGAGAGAGAGAGAGAGTCGGCTTAGAAACCACTGGTTCTAGATGGAGATGGGAGGATCTTACTCAGATGGCCATGGACGGCCTGAGAATGACATGAAAACCATGGGAGGTGAGTGAACCGCCTTCTGGTTCTATCGAGGACCTCAAGGCAGCAATAACCCATTGTAGTAAGGAAACATGGAGGTTGGCATGGTGGTGAGACCACCATAGTTACCAGCAAGTCGACGGTCGGTGAGAGGTTAGGTTTAGAAAAGAGAGTTTGAGAGACGAGAGAGATGTGTAACGGCAGAGTGAAAGAGATAAATGAGAGGGGAAGGGGGGCGGGTAGTCTCTAGGGTTAATTAAGGAAAGGGGAGATCTGGACCCTTGATTAAAATTGATCAACGATCCATATTAGACAAGGGATTGGGTCGCGTAGGATAGTGTATTGGGCTTGGGGTATTTGGGCCATTTTTAATCAGACTTCGGTCTGGTTTAATTAGGTTATAAATGAAATGGAAGTGTCTATCTGTTAAATACCCAATTAATTTAATTAAAATAATTTGTAAAAATAGCTAATAATCATTAAAAATGAATTTCATGCATAGAAAATAATTTAAAATGATTACTTAGTATTTTAAAATACAAATGACTATGTTTTGGGTAAAAATGGTATAAAATTGTATTATTGGACTATAACTGCAAAGTTATTGCAATTATAGCCAAAATATGCCAAATTGGCTATTTATTGAATAATTTGGCCTTAATAGCACCATGAATAATAAACTAAATCAAAAAGTGCTTTTGAAATCATTTGTGATGGAGTTTTGTAATTATTTATTGGAAATAAAATGCTGGGTAAATTAATAAAAATATAGGAAAATTATGGAAAAATAACAATTGCTATTAATGCATGATTTTGAAGATATATATGCTATTTTAAAATATTTTTTGGGAAAAATTGGGTATCAACACCCCTGATGAGAACTCTGAGGACCACAACCAGCGGATCCACAACGATAACCTGAGCGGCTCGATTGAGGCTGCCTTAATGGACGGCCCCTGTCGTGCTAGAACTGTCCCGCCTTAGGAACACCACCATAACTGCCAGATCCTCGAGGCCTCTTGGCATCCCTCTCGTCTCGCTCCTGGCGATGAACCGACTCGATCTCCCGGGTAATATCCACAACCTACTCAAAAGTAGCACCCGACACCCTCTCTCCGGTCATAAGAATACGAAGCTGATACGAGATCGATCCACAAATCTCCTGATCCTATCTATTTCTATAGGGACTAACCAAATAACATGACGGGAAAGTTCAGAAAACCTCATCTCATACTGTGACACCGTCATATCTCCCTATCGCAACTGCTCAAACTGCCTGCACAGATCCTCTCTGTGGGATTGTGGAACATACTTCTCTAAGAAGAGAGTGGTAAACTGCTGCCAAGAAAGGGGCGTTGCACCAACGGGCCTATGCCTCTCATAATCCTCCCACCAAGTAAATGCAGCTCCTGTGAACTGGAAGGTAGTAAACGAGACCCCACTAGTCTCCAATATCCCTGCCATACGAATCATCCTCTGACATTTGTCTAAGAACCCCTGGGCATCCTCGCCCTCAGCACCATTGAAAGTCGGAGGCTGAAGCCTCTCAAATCTCTCCAACCTGTCTTGCTCATCGTCAGCCATCGCCGGAATCACAAAATCCTGGGCCGGTGCAACCTGCTGAACTAGAACTACCTCCAGGGTCTGAAGCCCCTGAATAACCTGCTCAGGTGTACGGGCAGCTGGAGTCTGAGGGCCTCCCCCAGCCTGAGAAGTAGCGGCTGAAGTAGAAATAGTGACTGCCTGAGCAAGACTGGTGCATGCAGTCAGAATCTGGGCCAAGGTCTCCTGAAGACCCGGAATAACAACAGGCACAACTGGTGCCTGAGCTGGTCCCATTGGAGAATCTGTGGCTGGGACCTGATTTGGAACAATAGGCGGGTCTATGGTACCGCCCAGGCAGCTGCGCGGGCTGCACCTCTACCTCTACCACGGCCTCGACCCCGATGGATCCCACTGGTGGCTGAATAGAAGTTTAGTTGCCAAAATCAATAGATATGCACGACTAGAATTCAAGAAATGTGAGATTTTTCTTAAGGGTTCTGCAGCCTCTCGAAGATAAGTATAGACGTCTCTGTACCGATCTGCAAGACTCTAGTGAACGTGCTCATGACAGTGAGTCCTATGTAACCTAGGCTCTGACACCAACTTGTCACGATCCCAAATCTACACTGGTCGTGATGGCGCCTATCGTGGTACTAGACTAGCCAATTTACTGAACATAATACAAGGAACTTTCCATTTAAAACACTAACACAATTTATCAAAAATCTTGCATGTTTAGTATTTTAAAATCTGCGGATAATCAATGAAAACATCTGAACAAAAATCCCCAAAACCCGGAGTCAACAGTCATGAGCAACTAAATAGAACACAGAATCTGACATAGTTTTTTTTCCTTAATACATCAAGTTTAGGAAAACTAAAAATAGCGACAAAAAATGAGAGGGAGAAAGGTGGGGTTGCGAACGCCGTGTAGCTACCTCACAGTCCCCGACAAAGCTCCACTGAGAAAAATCGAGTCTCACTCAATCCGGGCACCTGGATATAAACACAAGGTGCATGGAGTAATGTGAGTACACCAACTCAGTAAGTAACAAATATAAATAAGGACTTGAGTGCAGTGACGAGCTTTTAAAATCATGTAAAGATCATATAAGAAATATCAGTGGAAAGCAATAAATCAAGTCAGGAATCTACGTTCCGAAAGTTTCACAAAACTCCAGTTTCCCTTTTCAAATCTCATGTAAAACATTGATTCAACATTTATCGTTTAGAGACATAAATGAAAAGAAGAGTGAAAACAGTAGTTTCATAGAAAATAAGCCCCTCGGGCATAGTGTTACTCACAAATAAAGCCTCTCGGGAAAGACTCTCAGTCAGTCGTGACTCATCTCTCATCAATCAGCACTCATACTCAGCACTCACGCTCAATAGGTATCATATAATAACAGCTGCCGCGTGCAACCCGATCCATAAATAGTCGATTGCGCTCACTAGGGGTGTACAGACTCCGGATGGGCTCCTTCAGCCCAAGTGCTATATCGTTGCGGCATGCAGCCCGATCCAATATATATATAACGTTGCGGCGTGCAGCCCGGTCCAATATATATCGCTGCGGCGTGCAGCCCGATCCACTATATATCACTACGACATGCAGCCCGATCCAATATATATGTATATATGTATATAACATTGCGGCGTACAACACGATCCATCACTATCCTCACAATATGGCTCTCGGCCTCGCTCAGTCATCACCCTCACAAACCACTCGAGCAAGTCACCACAAATCACGGGGACTCAGCCCAAAATATCTTTCACTGGTTTGAAAACAAGGTGATAAACAAGAATGAACATTGAACAAATATAAATCATGACTCATATTACATTTTCTATCAAAAAATAGTGTGAGAATAGTAGTAAAACGCCCCTGAGGGTCCAAACAGGTCGGCACAAGGTCCGAAACATGGAATACAACCCAAGATATAGTACAAATCTCTAAAATATGGAATATCATATGATTTCAAATCAAACGCGCAACTTAGTAGTCGCCACAGGATGAACCAAGTCACAATCCCTACCGGTGCGCGCCCCCACACCCGTCACCTAGCATGTGTGCCACCTCATTTATCAAAACAATATGAAATACCGGGGTTTCATACCCTCAGGTCAAGATTTACGTTCGTTACTTACCTCAAACCGGAAGAAAACTACTCTGCGATGCCTTTGCCCCTCGACTCGGCCTCAACGCGCTCCGAATCTATTCAAAACAGATTCATATCATCAAATATGCTAAAGGGACAAACCCCACTCGAAAATATCCAATTTGCATAAAAAATCCCGAAATTGGCCAAACCTGACCTCCGGGCTCACGACTCGATTCTGATAAAAATCACAAAACTAGAATCCTTACGCTCTCACGAGTTCATGCATACCAAATAAATCAAAATCGGACTCCAAATGGCCCCTTAAATCCCCAATTTATACTTCCAAATTTCAAGCCCTAATCTTCCAAATTTCACCACTAAAACATGATTAAATAATGGAATAATCTACCTAAACACAAGATACAAGGTCGATGTAGCTTACCTCACTGAATACACTTGATTGTCCCTTGAAATCCCAGCTCAAAGCTCCAAAATCCGTCAAAAATGGTGAAGAAATGAGTGAAAATTCGTGAAGGCAACCTTATATAGGTTCTGCCCAGCAATCTCGCACCTGCGATCCCAAGCCCGCACCTGCGGAAAATCCCTCGCAGGTGCGAAATCTCACTTAAGCCAAATTTCCACATTTGAGGTCCTCAACAAACACCTGCGGGCCCGCAGGAGCGATCCAACTTCCGCACCTGCGCTCCCAGGACAGGTTCCTCTTTCCGCATCTACGCAAGGTGTTCCGCACCTGCGCCTTCACACCTGCGGCTCCCCGTCCGCAGGTGCGGCTACACCAGAAGGCCTGCACCAGCAACCATTTGCATCATTTTCCCAACTTCCAACCTTCCAAAATCATCCTAAATCAATCCCGAGCCCCTCGGGGCCTCAACCAAAAGTACCAACAAGTCATATAACAATAAACCAACCTAGTCGAACCCTCGGAACACTAAAAATAACATCAAAACACCAAATCAAATCCAAATTCAAGCCTAAGGATTTCTAAACTTCCGAAATTCGCCAATGATGCCGAAACCACCCAAACCACGTCTGGATGACCTGAAAATTTGCAAACACATCCTAAATTATACTACGAACCTGTTCCAACTGCCGGAATTCCATTCCGACCCCGATAGCTAGTTTTTCCACTGTCGATCAAAAATCGCCAAAAATCCAATTTCGCCAATACAAGCCTAATTCTACTCCGGACCTCCGAATGACATTCCGAACACACTCCTAAGTCCCAAATCACCTAATGAAGCTATCCGAGTCATAAAAACCACATTCCGAGATCATTTTCCTACAAGTCAACTTTCGACTTTTCCAACTAAATCACCAATCAAAGAGACTAAGTGCCTCATTTCTCACCACGACCATTTCGAACCCGAACCAATCAACCCAACGCAACACGAAAGAGCTGAACAAAACAAGAATGAAACAGAAATGGGAAAAACAGGGCTAAACTCTCAGAACGACGGGTCGAGTCGTTACACTTCTTTTATTTGAAGAAAAGGTAAAGTAAAATACATAAATAAAAATATGAACCCACTTCTTTTAGACTAAGAAAAATACAAGAAAATTAAATATTTGCATAAACTTTAAATAATACTAAGAAAAAGATACCATGGCTTACTTATCAAAATTCTAATTAAAAGAAACCAAATATTTTTTGTAGATTTTCTTTTTCTCTTTACAAATAGAAATAAAATTTGTACTATACATATGCGAATAATTTTGAAAATTTTAATCAAACAAAATCTATTTAGTGTAAAATAAAACTTTAAAACATCAAGATTAAACCTAAAGAAATATTTACACTAAAATAATATATAATTTTGGTGTGGTAAAAAATTAGTTGTTCACATCATATCCCTCTCTGCTTGGAAACATGAAGAGTTTTTCATGCAAAGAAAAAAATGAACAAGGTGATTGATTTTTGACCTCACTATTATTTAAAAAGGAAAATAAGAGAAAAAAAGAGGTTGCGACCGAGCCTTGGTTTCAGGAAGCCTACATATCCCGGGTTGTAAGGGAATCAGGTCACGTGTAGTTCAAGTAGAAGAAGAGTAATGGAGTATGCTTAGATGGAGAGTCCATTGAAGTTTCGTCGAGGTTCCGATCTGCGGCTCCTGTTATTACATCAAAATGAAAAGGAAATTACATACTCTTGAAATCTAAGAGTACCAAAATTCATATCTGAATGCCATCTGGAACCTTGTCTTGATTCTTGACTTGCTTCCCCCATTGACTTTAGATTGAAACTTGATGCCCTCGATATAAAAAACTATGAAATATTCTCACAGGCTTATTCCTTGATCAGGTGATAAGAAGATGGATTTTGAAATCCTATGTCTCTGCATGCATTATGTCAAAGCTGGTTTGGCAGGTATTGAGATCAAACGTTCCAATTTCTCTGGCGAGAGCTGGAATCTTATTTTTGCACATCCAATCCGTACTTTGCAGAAAAACCTTCAAGCCATCAGAAACAAACAAAACGAACAAAAATTTTCTGCCCCAGTTTACACTAGGAAATTTTTGTGAGTTATTAAAAACACAATAAATTATCTTTTCTATTACAAAATGAAGAACTAAAAACGGAAAGGCTCCCTTCTTTTTTTGTTTTTTTTTGATAATAGGGGATGGCGTACCCTATGTTAACAAGATGGAAGGCAACCAGGGGATGTACCCTTTGCTGGCAATAAGATGAGGCTCGTGTCACTCTGAGATGCTACTAGCAAATGTCGTATCCTCTGTTAGCAATGAGAAATACAACCAGGGGATGCAGTACCCAGTGTTAGCAATAAGGTGAGGCTCATGGCTCACTAAGATTCTACTAGGGAATGTCGTACCCTATGTTGGCAAAAAGTAATGCAACCAGGGGATGTAGTACCCTGTGTTAGTAATAAGATGAGGTTTGTGGCACTCTAAGATGTTACTAGGGAATGTCGTACCCTATGTTGGCAAAAAGTAATGCAGTCAGGGAATGTAGTACCTTGTGTTGGCAATATGATGAGGCTCATGGCACTCTGAGATGCTACTAGGGAATATTGTACCCTATGTTGGCAATAAAATGAGGCTCGTGGCTCTCTGAGATGCTACTAGGGAATGTCGTACCCTATGTCGGCAAAAAGTAATGCAGTCAGGGGATGTATTACCCTGTTTTGGAAATATGATGAGGTTTGTGGCACTCTGAGATGCTACTAGGGAATGTCGTACCCTATGTTGGCAATAAAATGAGGATCGTAGCACTCTGAGATGCTACTAGGGAATGTCGTGTCCTACATTGGAAAAAAAATATCTCTTGGTTGAATATTAGTAATCAATAGCTGAAAAGTTATACTTATTCGAAAATTTTAAATCTTAACCTGCACCGCACCCGCAAAAAACCGAATTTATTTTTATGTTGACCCGCCCCGCCCCGCATATGTTTAAACCCGTCTCGCCCCGCATATGTAGAAATCCGTACCATCTCATTGCCATCCCTACTTCTTAGCCAGCTTCCAACATCTAGTTTTTCAAAATCAAACCTTGAATGAATAAAAGCTAAAAGTAACTACGTGAATGGATCACTTCTATTTAAAATGTAGACTTTAAACCACGGAGTAATTGAATAAAACAGTGAAGAGACTAAAGCGGAAGAAGCGAGGTGACTTCTTGTTAGATATAAAAGAAAGAGTAATCCCAAACTTCTTGTTAGATATAAAAGGTTACTTAAGTAAACTGCAAAACTCACGCAGCCACATAGTGAGCACAAAGCGAACTATTCTTTCGCCTTTTACTAAAGAATATTGTGTGCGTGCTGCATTTAGTGGCATACGCCAATTTTTGGAGGGGTTTTCAAGTTGAGTGCCCCCTGCAATTCCAGTTTAATCAACAATAACAATAATGATCCGGTAAAATCCCACAAGTAGCGGTCGGGGAGGAAAGTAACACCTTAAAGATGACATTCTATTTAGGGACTTCTTCTCTTGACAATAATATGAGCTACTGATATGAATAAGTTTGAACAGAAAAATAAAAACCGAGTAAGTATCTGTTTATCCAGTGAAATGCACATTATAATGCCGAATTTGTCTGATAGTTGATTATATCACACTTTGTTCACCGTTAAGAGGTTTTGAGATTATGAAGTTTAGTGACTTTTGCAGTAATCATATGTTTTTCATAATCTTAGGTTGTATGTATAAAACACCTTTAATCCAGCACAATACCGGTCATTTTACTTTGTCATTGAAGATGAATCACAACAGGATATCAAATGGGCGAGTTAGGCTGATTTTGGCGGGTCAAAATAGGATGAGCTGCGGAACAAATACAATATTTCATAAGCGGAGTCACCATTTTGAACCGTGAACAAGTAAGCAAATCTTTTAAAAAAGAACACAATTTTAATCGTATTAATAAAACAGAACTCAAGAATATTACTACAACTCTTCTAGATAAGTTTTTATTGTTTGAAATACATTAAAAATAAGCTCACTAGAAATAATACTAAATATTTTTTTCTACATAAGACACCAAACATTCAATTAAAACTCATCATTCATTTGATTTCACAAACTATTTTTAATAAATTTTATCGTCGAGATTAAAGATGAACTGAAAGAAAAAAAAACCGAACTACTTATGGAAGCAACATCATTCCTCTATATTCAAATAACTTTATATCGCTGGATCGCAATGAGCTTGCGATCGGGACTCGTGCTCGACCCGTCAACTCCCGAAGGCATGTCCTTCTTCGATATCTCCAAGTGGCCCAGCCCGAAAAAATCTTCCAATGTAGACTTATCCATGCCCAGTGTAGCTTTGAACTTGCGACCTCATTTACTGAATTGAGGCACTCTGCCGCACGACCGGCTTAGCACCTTGTGTTAAGTGGTGTCACTTCACTTTATTTATTCTAGTTTTTGTTGCGACATTTCAATCACATATAAATATTTAGTAACATTTCCCGACGACGCGGCAGCGTTTCGCCTAAGGTACATACGCCCATGCAGGAGAGGCAAAGTCATCAAATTAAGCCATGTGGCATATTCATAAGATGACAAGTGTAGATGTTTAGGAAAAATTAAGCTCCAATAAAGTTGGAGTTTTAAAAATATTTTTTTTTTTAAAATGAAAAAAAAGCCTACCAATTCAAATTGGGGAGCAGTTTCAAGTTAAAATAAAAAACGAAAATTAAAAAAATTAAAATATTATCAATTCAAATTGAGGAGTAGTTTCTTCCTAATTCAAATTGGTAATAATTAGTTACTCTTTTTGGATTTGAATTTAAATATACTTAACTTTTTTTTTTTTCGAAAACAATAATTGTTATATATTGAAAATTACAGAGTATATATTTAATTAAAAAAATTTGCTCCTCACTCTCTTTGAGAGAGTGAAATACACACTGCCACATAAGTCTTTAGTTTGAAAATAATTCTACTCTAAAATAGTTTAAGGAGATAATAGGACTCCCGCAATGGAAAAGTGTGTAATTGGAAATATGGTCATAGTTCCGGGGGGAGAGGGAGTTTACTTATGTATTTTTTTCTTTTTCTTTTTTTATGATCATATATAACATAACAAATATAAAAAGAATTATTTTAAAGATATTTTAGCAGATTAAAGTTATTCATGCATCAACTTGGGCTAATACTCAGTCCAATTTTAGATGGGGTGGGATGGACAAATGGGCGAGTCAATGACCGGTTCAACCTTGGACGAGTTGAAGGGGTGAAATGGGTTTGGATTCAAATTATCACCCCTACGTCACATGATATTATAGAGAAATATTTTTTGCTGCAAGTATGACATTTTACGAAAAATGCTACATATGAGAAGAGAAAAGATAGTCATTTTAAAGATGGCTAGAGTTACCTCTCTCGGTGCACGTTTGGTGACTGAATAACCTGCGCCTCCACCGGAAATGGGAGGAAGAGGAAGGCCGAGGAAGAACAACACCAAAACACTAGCAATGGACAAGACGCTGATGGCGGATAGCACATGCGAACAAGGAAAAGGAAAGGCTAAAGCTACGAAGTAAAGGCAGGAGGAGGAACTGGAACATGATAGTGACAGTGAAGCATGTCCAGATCTAGGAAATTATCGAAATCAAGCAGTAACACCAGTGAATTCCAGCGGAAAATTGACATCTATGGAGAATTCTAGCAACGGAAATAGCGTTATGAGGATTGTAAGTGAGAAACCCAACTCAAGTGGGGTACAAACCAATGGAACGGTGCATGCAAGCCCAAGAAAGGAACAAACGACTAATGCTATAGATAACCAGAAGGAAAATCAACAGAAGAGCTCGACTCCAACAGTAGATAAGGGACGATCATGGGCAGGATTACTTCAGGAGAACAAATTAGCAGCGAAAGGTATGAATTACATACCCCAGTGATGAAGGATGGTGAAGTAATAGTGCAATTGATGGATGTGGACATTGAAGAGGAAAACCTAAAGTGGACTAGAGTTGTTATAGTCTATGTGGTGGGGAATACTCCATCAATTGGAGCTATTGAAAGGTTTATCACTAATCAGTGGGCTAATGTGCAGAAACCTAAGGTGTTATTCCATAATGAT
>ML375403.1:1617-100244 GCA_005239525.1 Nicotiana knightiana | reverse complement strand
TTGGAAAAACTCCCTTACTACCCCTTCATTAATACGGGGGTAGTGGAAAAAGGAGGTGTGACAAAGGTATTCCCGAAAACTAATGAAATATGCTTGCTTGCAGGAATTGTTCAAAATGAGCCAATGAAGCCATAATCAACTCACAAAGGAGTCAAAAGTTGAACAAAAGACAAGACTGGGAAAAGAGATCTAAAGCGCGGACCGCACAAATATTGTGCGGCCGCGAAAGCCATGATGTGGTCGCAGTCATAATTACGCGGGCCGCATAAGGGAGATTCAGAGAGTGTGATTTTTGGGCTAAAAGATGAGCGCAGAATGCACCAAAAATGTGCGGCCGCGATTGAAATTATGCGGACCGCGATGACTGAGGTTCAGAGAGTTTACAACTTGAGCAAAAGAGAGAAGTGTGGTCCGCGCCAGAATTGTGCGGCCGCGATAGTCCCTTGTGCGGGCGATCCAGATTATGCGGTCCGCAAAATAAAGAATCACATAATTGATTTCAAGCCAAACTTAAGCAAGTGGGGACTGCATCACTTTTACGCGGCCGCATATTGTATTGGTAAGAATGAGCTTCACACATGTAATACTTATGATGACTCAGCAATCTATGTGGAGCAATGACAACATGACAATTGGACGAGACTTTATGAAGATGTATGAGATAAAGAGGAATGGACCAACATACCCACGGGGTAATCAAATATGGGAATCTCAACCTAACTGAAAAGGCGAAGAGACACGGTCAGAATGAATCAAGACGGAATAAAGGGCAGATTTGGGGATCTTTAATTAATGAGCCAAAACGTTACATAATCTTCACGCAACAGTTATGATTAATCATTGTAACGTTACATTAATGCCATTATTAGCCACTAATTCTCAATCACGGAAAAGAGTAGACGTTATATTAAGAAATTCCCTATAAAAGGGAGTAACATATAACTTGTAAGGACACGTTCGAACCACTATTGAAATATATTTACTTTTTACGCATCTTTCTGCTTTCTATTTATGAATTTACTTACAATTATTATCATATTCTTTG
Organism: Nicotiana knightiana; assembly: GCA_005239525.1. Lineage (NCBI taxonomy): Eukaryota > Viridiplantae > Streptophyta > Magnoliopsida > Solanales > Solanaceae > Nicotiana > Nicotiana knightiana. The sequence continues at coordinate 99,199 of ML375403.1, read as the reverse complement.
GTTATCAGAAACCTGTGTTCTTCTTAAAATAGCTTTGGTAGAGAATCTAATTCTTTGGTTAAACAAATTGGTTCCGTTATCGGGAACCTGATAATCTCTGTTTTTTCTCAAACAACATTCTGTAAATTATGTCGAATTCCAACGACAACAACCAACAAAGGATTGGAACTCCAGTTCCATCACCTTCAGGTTCCCCACGAGGCTCAAGGGAACATTCCCCAGAGAGATCTACGACTCAAAATAATAGTCACAATGGAAATGAACAAAGAGGAGAACAAGATCCTGTAAAATAAATGGTTGGTGAATATGTGACTCAAGCCTTACAAGCTTTCATGAGGGGACTGCCAGTTGCATCACCTACACCTCCTCCTAACAACACTGCAACTGTGGAAAATCCACAATCCGGACTAGAAAACTCAGGAAGTAGAGGCATTCCAAATGAGTCCCTCAAAGCAAGACAGGTATGTCCAGTAATCCAGAATTACAGTCTATATTACTAACCTTGCAGAAACAGGTGAAGGAACAAAATGACCGAATCGAGCAAATTCCTGTAGTACCACCTATTATCAAAGGCATTGACGTTGATAGATATTCTCAACAACCTTGGAAGCCAAATGCATCACCCTTGCCTATTCCAAATAAATTCAAAATGCATGATATTCCCAAGTACGACGGGACAACTGATCCACGTGATCATGTGACTGCTCTTACTACAGGAGTAAAAGGCAACGATCTGACTAAACAAGAAATTGAATCAGTACTAGTCAAGAAGTTCAAAGAGACACTCACTAAAGGAGCACTAACATGGTATTCTCTTCTACCCAAAAATTCTATTGACCCTTTTGCTGAGCTTGCAGATTCTTTTATAAAAGCACATTCCGGTGCACAAAAAGTCAAAAAAAGAATGGAAGACATATTCAAGATAAAACAAGGAGATGTGGAGTTGCTACGAGAATTTGTAGACAGGTTTCAACGAGAAAGAATGTTGCTACCAAGGGTACCTGACAATTGGGAAGCAATGGCGTTTGCAAGCAACTTAAATGACAGAAGCTCAGAAGCCACGAGAAGACTCAACGAAAGCTTGAGAGAATTCCCAGCCACGACATGGAACGATGTCTATAACAGGTACAACACCAAGCTACGAATAGAAGAAGACACCATTGCTCAATCAAAAGCTGAAGATCGAGCAAGTTCAAGACGCTACAAACTAGAAAGGAGAACAAGTAAGAACATGTATGATCCATATATGGGACCTTCAGGACGAGAAACTCATTCCAGGTTTGAAAACACACGGTCATAATAAAGACCATCAAATAGAGATACGTACTCATCCTTCTCAAGATCTAGAAAAGATCGGGAGGAACAGAACAGAGGTAATGCAAGAGTCGGAGACTACAACTTCAATGTAAGTACTTCTAAATTAATTACCGTACTGAGAAACATGGGCGATAAAGTTCGATGGCCCAAAGAAATGAGATCGAATCCAAACAGAAGGAATCCAGACTTCTGGTGCGAATTCCATAACGATCATGGACACAGAACATCAGATTGCAGATTGTTGCAACGTGAGGTAGAACGATTACTAAAACAGGGCTATCTAACAGAACTGTTTAGTGAAAAAGGCAAACATGGATATATGAAGAACATGTAAGAGCCCCCGAAACCAACATCTCCAAAGAGAACAGTGAATGTACACAGAGGAGAGGAGGTGAACGAAGTAGTCTGCAAAAGAACAACAAAATTTACAATTCCACACGGGAAACAGATTAGTGAAGACATGGAATGAGACAATATAACGTTTGACAATGCAGATGGAAACAAATTGCTGCTTCCTCATAACGACTCTCTGGTAATATCTCTACTCATACATGACACTAATGTAAAAAGAGTGTTGATGTCACGACCCAAAATTCCTAAGGTCATGATGGCACCGGGCATCAATGTCAGTTAAGCCAAATCATTAATTAATTGAAATAAATTTTCCGACTTTAACATTTATGAAAAATATTTTCTTTCACTTTATTACATATTAACCAAATAAAAATATGTTAAGTAAAATAATGGTTTAAATATTACGCTTAAGCAAATATATCCCAACACATCCCAGCACCCGTGTCACAAGTACATGAGCTATTTCTAAGAAGTTATACAATCATCACAAGGCCTTGCCCGAAATAAAAATTGGACAAGAAAATTTAAAATTGAAATTAAAATAAATACAGTACGAGGGTGACTCTGTCAGCTGCGGATCGCCTCCGGATGATGCAGCTCGCCTAAATCTCCGAAATCCTCCACATTGCTATGAAAGTACCTGTGCAATAAAATGCACAGCAAGTGTAGCATGAGTACAAAAACAACGTGTACTCAGTAAGGCGCACGCCTAACTTCAGAGAGGTAGTGACGAGAGGTCAAATTAGACACTTACTAAAGGTCAACTTAGAATATTTAAGTGTGACACTAAGCATGATTATCATAGGCAATTTATTAAAATCAGGAATAAATATTTTCAACTCCGTTCACCTTTAACACTTTTTATCTTCGTCATATTAATAACAATTAATCAACATGGGGTGATTTAATCAAATAACAATTTATCGATGGGAAGGAACAACTTCTTCCAAAATATTTTTAATAACTTTAAATCTCTGTCATTTCATTTGACAACTTAATATTTCAGGCCAGTAATCAGGGAAAATCATAGGAACTACGCAGTAAATATCATGCGCAAGAAATGCCGAAGGTCGAACGACGCGGACCAACAATAATAAACTGTGCACAGCCGAAGGGTCGAACGGGTCGAACGGCTCGAACCATAGATGCATCTATCTTCCCTGATCGCGAATCGATCATGCGACGCAGTTAAAAATAATATCATACCTGCAACTCAGGTGCTCATATGAATACACACAAATACAGGGTCATCCTGCTCGCAAATCATACATGCGACTCAGGCACCCAAAGTTACACATATCCACATAATAAATCCGTATTTTATCAAGAAAGCAGTTTTTCTCAGGAAAGTGGTAAAATTCTTCTTAAAGGAACATGAAATATAGCTTTTAAATATTTGTTTTGAAACTCATTTGCCAAGTTTAATGATATTCCATAATATAACCCTACTAGGTGTACAATTATCCACAGAGGAATCAATTCTCTTTTTAGATGATTAAGAAAATAAGCTCTAGCCTTCTTCAGATATTCAATTACGATTTCAATTATATTAGTAGTTTAATAATACAGGCGGGATTACAGGTACGACACATAAGACATGCTAGTGGGTCCTAGACTACCCCAACATGGCATAATAGTAGCTACTCACGGACTCCCATCACTTCGTGCGTATGTATCCCCCGAAGATAATAGCATGTACTTAATTAATTCACCTAGGGGGACAATTCTCCCTCACAAAGTTAGTAAGGAGACTTACCTCGCACCGAAATTCCATAACTGGCCTCCAAGCCCTTCCGATGACTCCAAACGTCGCACAACGCTCCGAAACTATCCAAACAACGACAACCCAATGAAAATAAACTCTAATATGCACAACAATTCCAAATTATATATTTTCCCAACCCCACTTAGTGAAATGACCAAAATGCCCTCGGGCCCACGTGCCCGAAATCCGAAATTTCTCGAAGATATATTCTACCCATAGCCTTACTAACTCAAATATACAATTTACTCAAATATTCATGCTCAATTCTTGGCTAAAAATCCAAATTTCTATTTTCTAGGTTTCTTCAATAATTTCCCAAATTCCTACCAATTTCCATGCCTAATCCATGCATATAATCTTGTATTTAACTTAGAGACATGAAGGAGTTACTTACCTTGACAATGCTTGAAGGAATCCTCTCTTTGAAGACTCCCAAAATCGCCTAAGCCCAAGAAGAAATGAAGAAAATGAACCAAGAACCCTTGTTTTAAAACATTCTGCCCAGGCTGATTTCCGCACCGCAATCTCGATTCTTACTCCCAGTTACATACTGCTTACCGCACCTAACATGCCAATATGAGGTAGCACAAGAATTCCATCATAACTTATGAACCACCAATAGGGTGAACACTTCATCATATAGAAACCTTTTACTTAACTCCATTCAAGAGTGCCATCTCAACATACGAGTGAATTCCCACAATCACCCAACATGCAAATCCTTAGGTAGTAGTCTATACCACCATAACCCTTTCGGGATCCGCCTACACCTGACATGCCATAACACTTAAATGCTCCCGCATGAAATCCGTTACGATGGCCGACAAACCCCGTACACACCGGCACGAACTATATGCATAACTTAATCACATCAAAGGAACCGATCACTGCCAAAAATGTTCCATTTCAACCATGGATAATCAATATATATATTCTTTTATTCATCTTCAATTGCTTTAGGAAGAATAGAAACTTCCTTCCACTCATAGCAGACTCAACCCTCACTCATCCCGAGTGACCTTGATTCACGAGGCTATGCTGCCTAAATCCCGCAACCCGTCTCATACCCTTCTGATAATATTTCTACAATCCACAGTTTATTTCTCTCACTCCTCCAATACTATCCTTCGTGCTGAAACATATCATAGAACATACGAACCATCCTCTNGCCTTAAGCAAAATTCTGAATCTTCCAAAGCCTAACCCTGGTCCGACAGGGCCAACTCTTTCACACATTCATCAAATCCCACGCACAATCACCATTTTACTCATTTCCCTTAGCTGTAATAACTTGCCAATACGCCGATGATCCGGAACCCTATGATAACACAATCCTACAACCCAACTGCAGATGGTGGGACTCCCCCACTTAGCCCGAAGATACTCCTTGCACCACTCTAGACCCTACCGAGATCCTTTCTCCTTTGATAACGCGATCTAGCTCAACTAATCCGTCCAATTCTTCCAAATCCTCTTGCTAGCACTCCCTAAATACTACTATTCTCTAGCATCATTCACACATTCCGCCTCCTATAGCCACTAGAACCCCTCACCGAGACCTGTCAACCCCGCCATCGCTAACCTATTCATAGAAGATAACCCACTTGTGGAAATCACCCGCGGACACCTTCCAATGACGCGGAAATGCACGCTCTCTGCGACTTCAATACCCCATATTACGCCCTGCTTCATTTACCAACTTTACTAGTTCGTCTGCTCCTCATGGATATCCATTAAATGCGCGACAATATCTTCAAATTCCAAGCTATGTTGCCGCTCCCCACTTTGCGGCTGCTCGACTTCCGCTTCTTACACCTGGCCTCCTAGAAATGGAACCACCGCCTAGCCTCACTTTAGGATCAATCTCTGCCAACCGCATTCTTCAATACTTCTTCTCAATACTCTGACCCCACGCAACCGAAGAAACCATAGCACCGACAAACTTAACACATTTCATCCGATCAATGACGACGACTCCATGTCACAGGTGCATATCCCACCCCACTTGAAGACACCCAGCCTTACTACTTTATTAACCCCAACTGGACCATAACCCAAATGCCTTTTCTCTGCCGGAACTAAAATACCGAAATCTGAAATCACACTCTGAGAAAACCCCTCTTCAAACCATTCATTATCCCCAACATACGGGCAAGCATTCTATCATCATATTGATATCACCCGATAACCAATCGCAAGCATCATCACTACCTGAGCATAGCCTTAACGCTCCCAGAAACACAGCTACTGAGTTGAAACAACATATTATTCTCTCGCAGGGCCATAACAACAGCCCCAACCAATTATACATGGAAACATCTTGAATTACATCCGTAACACCATTTCAACTCCTCAAATTCCTGATTCATAGCCAACGCTTCTTGACGCTTAAGATTGAGTAGGAATGAACATAGGTATAAGCCTCAAAGGAATCAACTCGCACGATGTGGAATCAAGAAGGGAAGTACTCCTAACAGCCCCGTAACCTCTCGAAGATAAGTACAGACGTCTCCGTACCGATCCGCAAGACTCTACTAGACTTTCTCATGACTCGTGAGACCTAAGGGAACCTAGAGCTCTGATACCATATTGTCACGACCCAAAATTCCCAAGGCCGTGATGGCGCCGGACATCAATGTCAGGCAAGACAAATCATTAATTAATTGAAATAAATTTTCCGATTTTAAAATTTATGAAAAATATTTTCTTTCACTTTATTACATATTAACCAAATAAAAATCTGTTAAGTAAAACAATGGTTTAAATATTACACTTAAGCAAATATATCCCAACACATCCCAGAACCTGGTGTCACAAGTACATGAGATATTTCTAAGAAGTTACACAATCATCACAAGGCCTTGTCTGAAATACAAATTGGACAAGAAAATTTAAAATAAAAATAAAAATAAATACAGTACGAGGGAGACTCTGTCAGCTGCGGATCGCCTCCAGATGATGCAGCTCACCTAAGTCTCCGAAATCCTCCACATTGCTATGAAAGTACCTGTGCAATAAAATGCACAGCAAGTGTAGCATGAGTACAAAAACAATGTGTACTCAGTAAGTCGCCCTCAGAAAGGTAGTGACGAGAGGTCAAATTAGACACTTACTAAAGGTCAATTTAGAATATTTAGGTGTGACACTAAGCATGATTATCATAGACAATTTATTAAAATCAGGAATAAATATTTTTAACTCAGTTCACGTTTAACACTTTATATCTTCGTCATATTAATAATAATTAATCAACATGGGTGATTTAATCAAATAACAATTTATCGACGGGTCAATTTCTTCCAAAATCTTTTTAATAACTTTAAATTTTTGTCATTTCATTTGACAACTTAATATTTCAGGCCAGTAATCAGGCAAAATCATAGGAACTACGCAGTAAATATCATGTGTAAGAAATGCCGAGGGTCGAACGGTGCGGACCAACAATAATAAATTGTGCACTACCGAAGGGTCGAACGGCTCGAACATAGATGCATCTATCTGCCTCGCTCGCGAATCGATCATGCGACGCGGTTAAAAATAATAAGGCTAGCCTGCTCGCGAATCACACGTGTGATTCAGGTGCTCATATGAATACACACAAATACAGGGTCATCCTGCTCCCGAATCATACATGCGACTCAGGCACCCAAAGTTACACATATCCACATAATAAATCCGTATTTTATCAAGAAAACAGTTTTTCTCAGGAAAGTGGTAAAATTCTTCTTAAAGGAACATGAAATATAGCTTTTAAATCTTTGTTTTGAAACTCATTTGCCAAGTTTAATGATATTCCATAATATAACCCTACTAGGTGTACAATTATCCACAGATGAATCAATTCTCTTTTTAGATGATTAAGAAAATAAGCTCTAGCCTTCTTCAGATATTCAATTATGATTTCAATTATATTAGCAGTTTAATAATACAGGCAGGATTACAGGTACGACACATAAGGCATGCTAGTGGGTCCTAGACTACCCGGACATGGCATAATAGTAGCTATGCACGAACTCCCGTCACTTTGTGCGTACGTAGCCCCCCAAGATAATAGAATGTACTTAATTAATTCACCTAAGGGGACAATTCCCCCTCACAAAGTTAGAAAGGAGACTTACCTCGCACCGAAATTTCATAACCGGCCTCCAAGCCCTTCCGATGACTCCAAACGTCACACAACGCTCCGAAACAATCCAAACAACGTCAATCCAATGAAAATATACTCTAATATGCACAACCATTCCAAATTATATAATTTGCCAACCCCGTTTAGTGAAATGACCAAAATGCCCTCAGGCCCACGTGCCCGGAATCCGAAATTTCTCGAAGATATATTTTACCCATAACCTTACTAACACAAATATACAATTTACTCAAATATTCATGCTCAATTCGTGGCTAAAAATCCAAATTTCCATTTTCTAGAATTCTTCAATAATTTCCCAAATTCCTAACCAATTTTCATGCCTAATCCATGCATATAATCTTGTATTTAACTTAGAGGCATGAAGGAGTTACTTACCTTGACAATGCATGAAGGAATCCTCTCTTTTAAGCCTCCCAAAATCGCCTAAGCCCAAGAAGAAATGAAGAAAATGAACCAAGAATCCTTGTTTTAAAACATTCTGCACAGGCCGATTTCTGCACCTGCAGTCAGATCCTCGCACCTACGCTTCCGCAGGTGCGCCGAAGAGCCCGCACTTGCGGCTTCCTTCTCCTCCAGCCAGATCCGCACCTGCGACCCCTTGTCCGCATCTGCGCCTTCGCAGGTGCGGAAATTCCATCGCACCTGCGATCCCAGCCAAACCAGCCCACTCCCGCACCTGCGGCGCCAAAGCCGCACCTGCGGCTCCACACCTGTGGCCAAATCCTTGCAGGTGTGGTCACACCAGATGACACCAACCTCAGCCTTCTTCAAACTTCCAAACTTGATCCGTTAACCACCCGGAATCCACCCGAGGCTCCCGCGACCCCGTCCAATTATACCGACATGTTTCAAAACATAACATGGACTTGCTCGAGGCCTCAAATCACATCAAACAACATCGAAACCATGAATCGCACCCAAATCCCAAATTTATGAACTTAGAAATTTCCAACTTCTACATGTGATGCCGAAACCTATCAAATCACGTCCGATTGACCCCAAATTTTGTGCACAAGTCATATTCAACATTACGAACCTGCTCCAACTCCAGAATCGCATTCCGACCTCGATATCAAAACTTCCACTTCCAGTCGGATTTCTCAAAAACCTTCAAATTTCTATCTTTAGCCAAATGACTTCAAATGACCTACGGACATCCAAATTCACTTCCGATCGCGCTCCCAACTCCAAATCGCCATACAAAGCTATTCCCAGGCTCGGAATCCCAAACAGACATCAACAACACTGAAATGCACTTCAAGCCCAAATTTATGAAATTCTTCAAAATGCTGATTTACACAATGTGCATCGAAACGTTCCCGGGTTATTCAAAACCCGATCCAGACATATGCCCAAGTCCGAAATCATCATACGAACATGCAGGAACCTTCAAATCGTGATTCGGAGGTCGTTTACTCAAAATTCCAATCTTAGTTGATTCTTCCAACTTAAGGCTTCTGAAATGAGAATTTTTTTCCAAATCAACGCTAAACTTTCCGAAATTCAATTCCGACCATGCCCACGGGTCATAATACCTGAAATGGAGCTGCTCACGACTTCAAACCGTTGAACGACATGCTAGAGCTCAAAACGACCAGTCGGGTCGTTATAGTTGATTGATCCAGGTAGCTCAGTCAACATCATTTTGTTGAGAGTTGTGGAAGAAATGCTAATGGAGGATCAAGTAATCCCAAAAGAACGAGCCTTATCTGGTTTTTAAAACTCTACGGTCATAACAAAAGAAGAAATTGAGTTTAGTACCTATGTAGAAGGAGTAATCAAAAATACGAAATTTCAAGTCATTGACACCGATATGGCTTACAATGTAATCATGGGGAGACCATGGATCCATGACATGGAAGCAATACCATCTACTTTACACCAGGTAATAAAATTCCCTTCTAAATGGGGAATTCAACAGATTCGAGGCGATCAACAAACCTCAAGGAATATAAATTTAGCAGTACACTCAAACAAAAAAGAGGTAGCGAAAGAGTCAAAAGACGAGGAAATCGACCAATTAGGTATGGAAGAATAAATTGGAACCCAAATAGGTACGGAAGAAGGAAGCCACGAGAAGGTGAACCAAATCACCACAGAGGCAACATCAACACATACAGACATGGATTCCAGACCTGATGTCATTCAGTAGCCAGAAGAAGACGAGCATATTAAAACAACTATTGAGGAGCTCGAAGCTATCCCACTATTCGAGCAGAAGCCTGAGAAAAAAGTTCATATAGGCACAAGGCTAAGCCCCGCAAGAAGAGGTAAGTTAATTGAATATTTAAAAGCTAACTCAGATTATTTCGCTTGGTCCCGTTCAGATATGACAGATATACCTCCGGAAGTGATGACTCATAAACTAAATGAAGACCCATCCTTCGTTCATGTAAAGCAAAATAAAAGAAAGCAAGGACCATTCAAGAACCAAGTGATCGATGAAGAAGTACAAAAACTCTTGAAAATTGGTTCAATACGCAAGGTAAAATATCCTAATTTGTTAGCTAATACTATAGTGGTACCCAAAAAGAATGGTAAATGGAGAGTATGCGTAGATTACACAGATTTGAATAAAGCATGCCCCAACGACTCCTTTCCATTACCACACATACGTCAAATGATTTATGCCACTGCAGGTCATGAATTGTTGAGCTTTTTAGATGCATATTCTGGTTATAATCAGATAAAAATGGATCCCTTAGACGAGGAAAAAACTTCCTCTATTACAAACAGAGGGACTTATTGTTACAAAGTCATGCCTTTTGGCCTGAAAAATGCTGGAGCCACGTATCAAAGGCTAGTGACCAAGTTGTTCCAAGAACATCAGGGGAAAACAATGGAAATATACATTGATGACGTGCTGGTAAAATCCACTCAGGCGGAAGATCATTTCCATCATCTTTCAATCACCTTCGAAATCCTATGCAGGTATAACATGAAACTAAATCCAGAAAAATGTGCCCTCGGCGTTGAATCGGGTAAGTTTTTGGGTTTCCTTGTATCAAATATGGGTATGGAAGTAAACCCCGCTCAGATTAAAGCTATTGATGAAATACCTGATATATTTACGAGCAAAAAAGAAGTTCAAAAACTAACAGGAAGAATTGCCGCCTTAGGAATATTTATTTCCAGGTCTTCGGAGAAGAGTTTTAAATTCTTTTCAGTTCTAAAAAAGCAGAATCAGTTCGAATGGACTGAAGAATGCCAACATGCTCTCAAAGATCTAAAGGCCTATCTATCAAAACCCCCGCTGCTGTCTAAACCAAAAGAGGGGGAGAGGCTGTATGTCTATCTTGCCGTAGTAGAAATTGCCGTAAGTGTAGTACTGGTAAGAGAAGACAGAGGTAAACAATCTCCGATTTATTATGTAAGCAAGTCTTTATTAGATACTGAAACTAGATATCCTCATCTAGAAAAATTAGCCTTAGCTCTAATCATGACAGCTAGAAAGTTGAGACCATACTTTCAATGTCACCTAATCACTGTTGTGACCTCGTATCCAGTAAGAAATATTTTACATAAACAAGAGTTATCAGGGAGATTAGCTAAATGGGCAATAGAATTAAGCGAACATGACATAATATATCAGCCTAGGACTGCAATAAAGTCTCAGATTTTAGCTGATTTCGTCGCTGATTTTAATACTAGCATAATCCCTGAAGTGGAAAAAGAGTTACAACTCTTCAACGGGGCTAATCCGGGAATTTTGGACCCTATTTACTGACTGACGGCTCTTCTAACATAAAAGGAGTCGGCGTAGAAATTATTTTAATATCACCTACGGGTGAAAAGATACGACAAGCCATTAAATGTTATCCCATAACTAACAATGAAGTAGAGTACGAAGCTGTCACTGCAGGGCTTGAACTGGCACGAGAACTCTCAATTGAGCAAATCGTGATCAAAATTGACTCTCAACTAGTCGTAAATCAGATGCAGGGGACTTATACCGCAAGAGAGTCTCGGATTCAACAATATCTAGAAAAGGCACGAGACCTAGCAAGGAAATTCCAGTCATGGAAATTTACACAAATACCTAGAGAGGAAAATGCAGAAGCGGATGCATTAGCTAACCTCGCAGCAGTTGTCGACGTAACAAATAAAGACAACGCAATTATCATGCACATATTTCATTCAGCAATCGACCAGGACAAAAATGAGGTAGCATTTAACAATTTAACCTGGGATTGGAGAAACAAAATTATAAACCTTTTGCAGAATGGCACCGTGCCTGAAGATAGAAAAGCAGCTCAAGCACTTCGCCGGAAAGCTACGTGATACTGCCTAGTTCATGAAACTTTTGTACCGTAAAATGTTTGGAGGTCCCCTAGAAAACTGCCTTGGACCCAATCAAATAGAGTACGTGATGAAGGAAGTACACGAAGGACACTGCGGAAACCATGCAGGAGCAAGATCCTTAGTCAAAACCCTAATCAGAGCAGGGTACTATTGGCCTAAAATGGAGGAAGATGTTGAGAGCTTCGTAGTTAAATGCAACAAATGTCAGCGATATGCCAACAATATGCACCGGCCAGCAGAATTACTCCACCTAGTGGTGTCACCATGGCCATTCATGAAATGGGGCATGGATATAGTGGGACCCCTTCCCCCAGCTAAAGGAAAGGTACGGTTCTTACTCGTACTAACTGATCATTTCACAAAATAGGTGGAGGCATACGCTTTTAAACAGGTGCGAGAGAAAGAAGTGAAAATCTTCATATGGCGACACATAATATGCCGCTTTGGAATACCAAAGGAGATCGTATGTGACAATGACCCACAATTCATAGGCTCACAAATCACAGAATTCTTCGAAAGCTGGCAAATCAAGCGAATCACTTCATCACCATATCACCCCGTGGCTAATGGGAAAGCCGAGTCAACAAACAAAGTCATTGTCAACAACTTAAAGAAACGGTTGGAAAAAGCCAAGGGAAACTGGCATGAAGAGCTACCGACAGTATTATAGGCTTACAGAACTACTGCAAAAGTAGCCACGGGAGAAACTCCATTCGCATTTGTCCATGGTTCAGAAGCATTAATACTAGTGGAAATCGGCAAACCAAGCACGAGATTCACAACGACAGCAGAAGAAACAAACAACGACGAGTTAAGGACAAATCTGGATTTGCTCGAGCAAAGAAGAGAAGCTGCATTAATACGTATGGAAGCCCAAAAACAAATTATAGAGCGATATTACAACAGAAAATCTCACCTCAGATATTTCAAAATTGGGGACTTCGTTCTTAAAAAAGTCTTCCAATCAACAAAGGAAGTTGGTGCAGGAAAGCTAAATCCAAACTGGGAAGGGCCTTATAAAGTCCGTGGCATTGCTGTAAAAGGCGCTTACGAGTTGGAAACTATGAACGACAGAATCTTACCAACCAATTGGAATGTTGTTCATTTGAATAAGTATTACTTCTGAAGTAAAGGGAATACCCCCGGTCAGTTATCATTACGTTCGATTTTACTTTTGTACAGTTAAAGTTATACTAACCATTTTAGATGATAGGCAAAAAGCTAACCCATCACCAGATGATGATATTAGACCTACATAGACACGAGGAAGTAACTGAATTCCCGGTCTAGGGTTAGAACTTTGTGATGGACGTTTTTAAAGGGTTAAGCAGTCATCACCTAAACTATATACCTTCGAGTCCCGTATGTTTTTCATTTCAGGAAAAGGACCACAAGGAAGGAATAGTCAAGTACTCAAGATTTCATTCTTCAAAGCTCAAACACTTGGGGGACTATATAGTATGGAAGGCAAAGAAGAATCAAAGAAGACTATCAGAAAGTCAAAGCTCAAGCCTGAAGATCCATCTTCCCAACAAGTCAAGTACTATGAGCAAAATCAAAGAGCCAAAGACAAAAAAACACAAAGCCTGATTCAAAAACCTTCAAAAAAACATATTCATAAATGTAAACGAATGTTTAGGTTAAGGGCAGAATATTAGATACGGATAAAAATGCACATCCTTGTACTTAGTCAAAAACTGTTGTAAATGAAAACAGTTACGGATGAAGCAACATCCTTGTACTTATTCAAAAACTGTTGTAAATAAAAACAACTACGGATGAGAAAAGCATTATCCTTGTATTTATTCAAAAACCGTTGTAAACAAAAACAGTTACGGGTAAAAATTCATACCCGTATATTTATTCAAAAAACTGTTATAAATGAAAATAGTTATACCCTTGTATTAATTCGAAAAAGCTGTTACAAAAGAAAAACAGTTACGAGTACAAGTTTATACCAAATATGTTGTAAGAAAAACAGTTACAAAGGAGTTATGGACGATACACAAACACATGTAAAATATTGTGAAAGTTCAAAACAATATAAAGACTTTCTTAAAAACATTGTCAAAGAAAAACATGTGAAATTCCTATCTCTCTTTTGTACATTTACACCATTATGAAGTTGAGACGTCTTCTTCATTAAGTGTCGATCAAAAAAGGGCCCTCTTTTATAAATCGTGCCTATTACGAAAAGGTACGAAAAATCTAAGCATTTTTTAAAATGCAAAGTCAAAAACTCAGAGGTAAACCAAAAACCTCAAAAAGAAAGCATGCAAAGATTTAAGAGTGTAAACAAAACTCAAAGGAATCGAAAGTCATGTCGATATTACTATTAATATATAGTGGCAAAAAACTAAGTATTAACTTAGTCTAAGCCTAATTTGTTTATACAAAAGTTTCCCCTAAGTTGTCAGTTGGGGACTTACGAAGGACCGAAGTAACCACCAATTGTTGCAAATAAAAATAAAAATAAGAACTAAGTTCCTTAAACTTTTTCACTAGATGGGGGGTTGTCCTCACTGGCAGGAGGAGCGGCTTGAGATGGCGAGACACGAGCAGCAGGGACCTCAGCCTCAGGTGAAGAGAAATTTTGACTTTGCTGAGACTTCTCAATCGTCTCTCTGGTTTTAGCAATTTCGGCTTCCAAGACAAAACCCTCTTGACCCATTTCTGTCAATATGTTAAGACGGGCATTCAAATAAGCCCAGCTAACATCGACGGCTGCTTTGTCTTCAAGAGCCTCGTAGTCTTTCTCCCATTGTTCAGCTTCATCTCTTAGATCATCTCTTTCAGCCACGGCAGCATCATGAGAGGCCTGAAAAGGAGCGATGGATCTTTCCAGAAACTGGACCTTCTCTGAAGAGTTACAGAGGTCTTCTTGGGTTAGGGTGAGAAATTGAACAAGTTCGCCAGAGTACACCTCCTTATGGTCCAACAAAGCCTTCAGGCTCCTAATCTCCTCTGTGGCACGGGAAAGCTGCTCCGCAAATGAAGACTCTAAGACACTTTTGTCCTTATCTTCCTGGTTCAAAGACGCCTTCTCAACGGCCAGTTCTGCTGCCATAACCCTAACTTGCCGCTCCAAGGTACACTTTTCCTCCTCCATTGCCTCCATGTCAAGCTGTAAACTCTCGTACTGCTCCTTCCAATTATCAGCCTCAAAATGGAATTCATTTACTGCTTGCTCCGTTTAAACAATTCTCTTCATTAGCTCTGTGCCTATAAGGTTGATCTACATGAAATGATAAATTAGATACGGTAATAATATATATAAGTACATATGGAGGAAAAGCAATTTTTACCTTTAAGGACAAGTGCACAATCTCGTTCATCCAAGTCAGGGAGTTGTGGCTTTCCAGCTTAAACTTCTCAGTCGAACCTATTAATGGCTTTAACAATACATCAGTCTGGCCCGACTTTTTCAAGAGGTTGCCCGCCGCAGGAACCTCGATTGCAACTTGCTTCATCACCCCCCATGCTGGAAGACCCTACTTCAACAGCAGAAGGCACGGAAGCGGGGCGGGCGAAGGAGCCACAGACAGAGTAGGTTGAGGAGCAGCAATGGGAGCAAGAATGGTAATGGGAGAAGAGGCAGCAATAGGAGCAATAAAAGAAAGTTTCTTAGTAGCAGGAGAAGAGAAAACAGCAAGAGGAGCTTCATCAGCGATGGTACCAAAACCTTGTTGGAACAGGTGATCAACAGACTCACGAACATGAGATGGAGTTGCATCTTCAGGAGCGGAAGGTTCTGATTCAGGCACAGGAGGATCAACAACAGGTGCAGATTCATCATCAGAGACCACCCTCCTCTTATTTGACCTATGGAACAGCGAACCCTCCTCTTCCTCTTCCTCCTCTAAGGTACTGGACCCACTTGCTTTTCTTTTTGATGAGGAGGAACCAACAATGATCTCCTGGGCCTTATCCAGAGATAGCCTTGAAGCGGACACAGCCGCAGTAAAAACTCCATGAGCAGGAAACCCTACCAAATAAAAGGGGTCAGATAAAGCTCAAAAAGAGAAGAAGTAAACACAAAAAACTTCACTTACCGTGGGTCTTCACCTTCCAACCAAACCTCAAAGAGAGGTACTTCCACGAAAATTCTTCTAAAGGAGCGATTGACAAGAGTTTTTCTACCCAATCATAGAAACCGGAGACATTCTCGACGGTTCCCATGGTTGCTGCAAAAGAAGAAGAAACAGTCACGGTACTGAAAGTTCATCAAAAGTGAAAAAAGGAAAGTGAGCAAAATTGTACTCACGTGCAAAGTTCCACTTCTCAGGGAAGGGGAGATTTTCTTCACCTACTAAACCTGCAGTAGGGACAATAACATACCGGACATACCACCCTCTATCTTTGTCATCATCTGGAGTAACTAACACCCTCTTACTCCTAGCCGCTTGGAGGAAGAACATTGGAGAATAGAGATGAATAAGATGATGAAAAGTAAAGGGTACGGAAGCTAAATTAGCCAAATACCTAAGGCACGCGACTACTCGCCAAATAAGAGGACCGACTTGTCCCAGACAAACTTTGAAGAATTGACAAAACTCGATGATAACAGGGTCGATGGGAGGCTTGAATCCTAATGTGAATGGATAAGTATAGACATAAGAATATCTAGTCTTGTAAGAGGATATTATTTGGTTATCGTTAGGAACAACAACAGGAAAATCAGGCTTCCAATAACAATCCCTGCGTACAAGAGACACTAAGCCCTCTGTTATTTGGGTAGGATAAAGGTCAGCACTGTTATGTGATGACATTGAAGAAAGCTGCTCACTCATGGATTGACTATCCTTGACAAAAAAAAAACTCCGCGGGAACAATCTTATCGACTCTCGGCTCACGAAGCGGTTCATTGTGTTCTCTACTCTTTGATGAATATCTAGAAGCCCTAGCCCTCGAAGAAGACGAATGAGTGTTAGACCTAGAAGATGACGGGGGAGAAGAATAAGAAGAAGAACCCCTGGAATGAGTAGAATTTAAGCTCCTAAGCCTACCGCCCTTCCTACTCCGTGTTGGAGCAGAAGAAGGAGTTAGTTCATCTACAATGATGACCTTTTTAGATTGCTGGTTTGAAGAAGACATATTTACGAAGATGAAGAATTTACAAATAAAAGAAAGAAGGTTAGAAGTTTTCCGTGAAAGTAAAGAAAGGAAAAGGGGTATTTATACTCAAAGGCAACCGTCAAAAAATGGAAAAAATAGTGATGTGAAAGTCACAATTGAAGTTTTCACTTCGAGACTGATGCAGCCGCAAAAAGCCCAAAAAGGCACCGAATAATTTCAGAACCAATCCGGGAAAGCCACGTGGCACGGGCATTAAATGGAAGTGACAAGCGACACATACATTCAGAGACGGATGCAATGGAACGAGTGAAGTCGCGGCAAAATGTTCACGCCATAAATGAGTATCCACTTACCAAATATTAATCGATAAATAAATGGTAAGTGGAGGGACTATCTATATTGGTAAAAATGTGCTTCACACGTGTAATAGTTATGATGACTTAGCAATCTATGTGGAGGAATGACAACATGACAACTGGACGAGACTTTATGAAGAGGTACGAGATAAAGAGGAACGAAACAGCATACCCACGGGGTAATCAGATACGAGAATCTCAACCTAATTGAGAAGGCGAAGAGACACGGTCAGAATGAATCAAGACAAAATAAAGGGCAGATTCAGGGATCTTCAATTAATGAGCCAAAACGTTACATAATCTTCACGCAACAGTTACGATTAATCATTGTAACGTTACATTAATGCCATTATTAGCCATTAATGCTCAATCACTGAAAAGAGTAGACGATATATTAAGAAATTTCCTATAAAAGGGAGTAAAATATAACTTGTAAGGACACGTTCGAATCACTATTGAAATATATTTACTTTTTACGCATCTTTCTGCTTTCTATTTACGAATTTACTTACAATTATTAGCATATTCTTTGGTTATCAGAAACCCGTGTTCTTCTTAAAATAGCTTTGGTAGAGAATCTAATTCTTTGGTTAAAAACATGTGGAATTATGCGGTCCGCTAAAGCTCAGCTCAAACTTGATCCAAAAGAGAAGAATGCGGACCGCGATCATAATTATGCGGCAGCGAAAGCAAGAGTGCGGCCGCACTCAGAAGTACGCGACCGCACAACCTCCGCAGGGGCATTTTTGTCATATATTTTCAGCTTAGTATAAATAGAACTTTTTGTCATTTTTAGGTTATGTTATGTATCGTAGGAGCACCTGAGACGGATAGATTTTCCGTTTTGGGAAATTTTGTACTAGATTCATCTTTTAACATTAGGTTTTCATCTCGTAATCTAGTATTATGAATTTTATTTTTATTTTTATTTTTAATTTCTGTTATTTCCATGAGTAGCTAAACTCATAGCTAGGGTTATGACCCAACCCTAGTGTGTATATTTAACGGGTATTTGATTTTAGGGCTTGAATGTGTATGGGTTAGTGATATTTAGCCTAGTTCTTGCTAGAACTATAGAATTAGTAGTTGCAAACATTGATTCATGCCTTTATGACTTATATCTACTTGATAAAGAGGGACTAAGTCTAGGAAAACTAGGCTAACAAGGAATTGGTGTGAAATCAAAAAATTGATAGCCCCAATTAAAGGGTTAAACCTAGAGATAGTAATACCCGACTTGAGCTAATATCACTTGAATTACATGAATACCCATTTGGACTTGAGAAATTCAAATTGGGCAAAATCACTCAAACAACTGAGAGGTATAGAGTGAGTACCCGGGTGTGATAGCTATATTACAATCCCAACTAATCAAGCTTTCCCTAGAACTTTGCTACCCGTTAGATATCCACCTAGGTAGAAGTCACTACCCTAGTCTCTTTAAACACTTGAAAAACAACAACAAGAATAATGTCATTAGTTTCAATTATTGCATACAATAGAGTAAAGTTAGAAGTAGAAATCAAACCCAAATGTTTGGAAGTGTAATTAGAAATAAAACCTGCATCTAGCTTAGATATAAACCTAATTCCAAACAAATTAACTCCCTGTGGATTTGATCCCGACTTAGTTGGGTTAAAAGTGCATCGACCACCCTCGCTACTCAATAGTAGTGTAGGCTTGGACCCGATCAGCATGCCCAAAGAACCTCAGGTAGGATTTCCTTCCACTTTCCGTTGGCATCGGCTAGTCTCTTCTTAAGATTTTGGACGATGGTTTTGTTGGTCGATTTGGCTTATCTGTTCCCGTTGGGATAATAAGGTGTTGATAGGATTCTTTTGATCTTGTGATCCTCGATAAATTTAGTTACCTTGTTGCCGATGAACTACTTTCCATTGTCGCATACGATCTCGGAAGGCATCCCGAATCGACATATGATGTGATCCCAAATAAAGTATATGACCTCCTTTTCCCTGACTTTCTCGAAAGCATGTGCTTCAACCCACTTAGAGAAATAATCAGTCATAAATAAAATAAATTGAGCTTTACCTGGGGCCCAGGGGAGAGGGACAACGATGTCCATTCCCCACTTCATGAACGGCCACAGGGACATGACAGAGTGGAGAAGTTCCCCGGGTTGATGAATCATTGGTGCATGCCTTTGGCACTTGTTGAACTTTCGAACGAATCCTTTTGCATCTTTCTCCATGTCGATCTAGTAGAATCCGGCTCTAATCACTTTGTGGACCAACGATTCGGCATCAGAATGATTTCCACAAGTGCCCTCGTGGACTTCCCTCAGAACGTATTCAGTATCTCATGGTCCCAGACATATCGCTAATTGGCCATCGAACATCCTTGTGAACAAGGTTTCGTCTTCAGACAAGGTGAGTCGTGTTGCCTTTGTGCGCAAGGCTCTCGATTTTTTTGGATCTGAGGGGTGCTTCACGTTCTTCAAATATTCTATGTATTTGTTTCTCCAATCCCAGGTCAAACTCTTGGAGTTTATCTCGGCGTGTCCTTCTTCGACCACTGATCTCATGAGTTGTACGACAGCCCCTGAATTAAGTTCGTTGTCTTCAACCGATGACCCTAGGTTTGCAAGGGAATCATCCTCACTATTCTGATCTTGAGGCACATGTTGCAACGTCCATTCCCTGAATTGGTGTAGAGTTACATGTAGCTTATCCAGGTATCTTTGCATTCGTTCTTCTCGAACTTCAAAGGTTCTGTTAACCTAGTTCACCTCGAGGAAGGAGTCACATTTGGCCTCGATCACCTCCACCCTCCCAAACCTTTGGCTAAATCGAGGCCTGCAACCATGGCCTCATATTCGGCCTCATTGTTAGTCAACTTTATAGTTCTGATAGATTGTCTAACTACGTTACTTGTGGGTAGTTTCAGCACGATGCCGAGTCCGGACCCCTTTGCATTTGAAGCATCGTCCGTAAAGAGGGTCTAGATTCCTGAGGATGTACCCGAGTTTACTAACAGTTCTCTTTCAACCTCGGGTAATAGGGCCGCCGTGAAGTCATCCACGAAGTCTGCCAAGATTTGAGACTTGATGGTTGTTCGGGGTCGATATTCAATATCGTACCCGCTGATTTCTATGGCCCATTTGGCCAACCGTCCCGAAATTTTGAGTTTATGCATAATATTTTGAAGTGGATAAGTTCTTACAACACATATGGGATGACAATGAAAATATGTTTTTAGTTTCCTAGAGGCGCTTATCAAAGCGAGTGCCAATTTTTCTAGATGGGGATACCTAGTTTCTTCCTCACCTAAGGTCCGACTAACATAATAGATAGGGAATTTCGTACCTTGTTCTTCTCGGACCAAGACTCCACTTACTGCTATCTCCAATACTGATAAATACAAGTAAAGATGTCCGTCTGCCCTCAGCGTGTGAAGCAGCGGTGGGCTCATTAAGTACCATTTTAGTTCTTGCATAGCTTGTTGGCACTCCGGAGTCCACGTGAAGTTATTCTTCTTCTGTAACGAGAAGAATCGATGACTCTTGTCGGAGGACTTCGAGATGAATCTCCCCGGGGCAGCTATGCTCCTCGTTAACCTCTGCACGGCCTTTACGTTGTCTACTATCGTGATGTCCCCGATAGCTTTGATTTTGTCGGGTTTGATCTCGATTCCTCGGTTGGATACCATGAAGCCGAGAAACTTGCCAGAGCCGACCCTGAACGCACATTTTTCTGGGTTGAGCTTCATGTTGTACTTCTTCAGTATACCGAAATTTTCCTGCAAATGCTTCAAATGGTCCTCTACTCGCATATTCTAAGATTTTTTAGATCTTTGTAATCTACACATATTACAAGTTTGTTTCCCTTCTTAGGGACTATCACTATGTTTGCTAACCATTCAGGATATTTTACTTCCCGAATGGATCTTATTTTAAAATGTTTGGTTACCTCGTCTTTGATGAAAGCATGTTTGACCTCGAACTGGGGTCTTTTTTTTGCTTCACCGAATGGAACTTCGGATCCAGGCTTAATTTATGGGTGGTGATTTCCGGTTGGATCCATGTCATATCGAGATGGGACCAAGCAAAGAAATCCATGTTAGTTTTAAGGAATTGAATAAGTTTTTCCCCGAGCTCGAGAGCTAGCCCCGTGCCCAGGTATACCTTTCGTTCGGGCTGATGTTCGGTTAGTACGATTTGTTCCAGCTCTTCGACCGTTGACTTGGTGGTGTCAGAATCATCAGGACTATGAAGGATCGAGGAAACCCATAATCATCATCCTCGTCATCCCCTGCTTCTTTGATTGGGTTGAGGCTGGTGTCTGTGGTTGCTATTTTGCCTCCTGTTTTCCCTTCAAATCTGACCCTTTTGTTGATGAGAGTGCCGATATTAGTATCACTTTGTCGACTGCAAACATTTCCTTGGCGGCGGGTTGCTCTCTGTAGACCGTTTTAACTCCCTATGGTGTCGGGAACTTCAGAACATGGTGAATGTTCGAGGGTACTACCCCCATGTTGGGGATCCATGGCCTCCCGAACAGGGCGTTATACTTCATATCGCCCTCGATCACATGGAACTTCGTCTCTTGGATGGTCCCGACCACGTTCACTGGAAAAGTTATCTCGCCTTTGGTGGTTTTGCATGCCACGTTGAAGTCGTTAAGTACTCAGGTCGCGGGCACAACTTGATCTTGTAGGTCGAGCTGTTCTATGACCCTCGATTGAATGATGTTGGTCGAGCTACCTGAATAATCAAAACACGTTTAACTTAAGTCTTATTCGTAAGTACAGATATTATCGGTGTGTCGTTATGGGTTGCACGATCCCCTCTACATCCTCGTCATTGAAAGACAAGGTTCCTTCTGGTACATAATCCCGAGTTTGCTTCTCCCTTGTGATCGACACCTTGGTGCATTTAAATACTGGTCCTTGAGGAATATCGACCCCTACAACTATCATGTGGATCACGTGTTGTGGATCTTCTTGCTCGTTCTGTCTGTTTGAATTTCTGTTTCTGAAGTGGTTCTTGGCCCGATCGCTTAAGAATTCCCGAAGGTGCCCCTCGTTGAACAACCGGACTACTTTCTCCCTTAGTTGTCTGTAATCTTCTGTTCTATGGCCATGGGTGCCATGATACTTGCACATTCGGTTGGGATTTCTCTAGGCTGGATCGGTCTGCAGAGGTCGAGGCCATCTAGTATCTTTGATGCGGCCGATGGCTGATACGATAACCGATGCATCAACATTGAAGTTATATTCTGACAGCTATGGTGCTTCTTTGGGCTCGACATTCCTATCAAAACAATTGTTGCTCATGAGCCCTCGAGAACTCTAACCTCGATCATTTCTCCTTTCACTTCGAATAGGGTTGCGTCCAGTTCAGTTGTTTCTCTGATCTTCATTATATGGATGGTAATGATCGCTGTTTGGCCGTGGTTCCCGATCAATATCCCTTTTGATTATGTCGAAGCCTGATAGGATAAACGGACCTGGAACAACTGGGTATTCAATCAAGTTCTGCTTTAAAGTAATGCCACCAAGCTTCGTACGTTTAATCCTTGAGTGAAAGCCTGAACGGCTCAATCATCGGCGACCGGTGGTAGATCCATACGTTCCATTTGGAACCGAGACACAAACTCTCTGAGCATCTCGTTATCTTTCTGCTTTACCTTGAAGAGGTTCGACTTCCTAGTCTCGATCTTTATATGTGGTTTTAAGGACACGTGATTTCACTTGGCACAAACTGAGAAAATATGCAAATTGGTATTGAAATTGGCTGTAACGAAAAATAAAAGCAAATCAAATGAGATGTGCAGCTTTGGCCCTCGAGATAAGTTACCCTCGAACCAAATGAATGAGCAAAATGAGATAAGAACAAAGTAACACAGTATTGAGAGCTTAAAGAAATGAGTAGTATATTGCTTTGTATTGTGTGAATATTATGCCTTCACAAATGATTAGACCCCTTTTATATAGTAGGGTAGTCCTACTTATGGAACAATTCTAAATACAGTAAGAAATCTCATGATTGACTAATTAATCGGCCTCATCTTGATACGTGCCGAGATTTTCGCCGTGATCCTTGTTCGATTATGAATATTTCGACTTACTTTTGTTTGGCTAGGTAAACTTTCATCGGTCTTGCTCGATCTCCGTTCTACTTGGTCTCGATCTTGGCTGATCTCGACCGTAGTCCGTCTCTGAATTACGGGCTCAACAATCTTACTCTACAATGAGGCTCGATATAACACAAGGCCGAAACATGACCTATCATGATCCAACCCCGATTAACGGGCAGATCGATTCTGACAGTATACAATTGTACATTTAGACAATTAAATTGCTTCTAGAGAGGTTCCATTACTTCATTTCCCGCTTGACCAGACATTACCAAACAAGATAGTAGTCAAGTACTAAATCTTGAGACGCTACCAGTCATTTCCAAAACCAAGAGATTAGATACAAACACAACCAATTACAATGTAAGAGCGGAAGGTGTGATTGCCTCTTTCTTTTTTATTAGGCTGTCTAGATAAGCTTAACAAATTCATCAGCTAATTGCAAAAACTAGAATCTTGGCCTTTTGTTCCATAATTTTCATAAATAATGCATTTTTCAGCATGTAACAATCATCAACACTCCAACATCTGAAAGTCATTAGTTACTGAAATTCGAGGGCCATTCATTAATAATTCAAATCAACTTTCTCCTCCCCCACCCCCGAAAAACTATAATAAAAAACAAATTGTGCGGCTGTTCTTCTTTCAACACTCACATTGCATAAGAGTATTAGGCACTAAAAAACAACAATGATTGTCACTTAGAATCTGAAATGAAGCTCAATATACAAATACTTTGGGACAAGGATTAGCCAATTGAAAGTTGACAGAAAAGATTGGAGGTAGTCTGATCTGCTGAGAAAAATATTCTTTAGCCCACTTGGATACCTACAAATGTCAAGAAAAGAGAGAGTGCTCATTTTTTTTATGAAGATAAGGACTCTACCTATCTACTACGTGCTAGCTTCTTCATTCATTTCAACTTTCTATACATTCTAATGCCACCATGGTTTCATCAGTGGTCCATTGAGACCTCTTTCCTGTTAAATATCGATTAAAATAGGATGGCGTCAGAACCTTAGAAAACACTCTCAAGGTCATTTATCAATTTCCTTCTAACTAGTTCTTGTTCTTAGGTTAACTGCAGATTCATCAACAACATCCAGAACATTAATACATAGCAAAGAGAGGTTTTCTGATACTACTATATTGGATCCTACTTATGGAAGTAGTATAATTCAGGATATTAAACTCCTCTTCATATAGCATGTGAATATCCAGCATCAACACCTTAATAAACAATTGAGAACTGACGATACAAAAGATTTATCTGCAATTCCATGGATGGTAAGATATAAAACTGCTAGAGAAACTATGATATCAAACTATTTGCTGAAATAATATGGAAAAAAAGAAGGAACTTGCTGAACTAAGGTGGCCTTCTTTTAGTAAATCTAAGAATCTAAGTGATGCTTCTGTTCAAGTGAAGATGTGAAGTTCAACTGTCCTTCAATGAGAATCAGAAAATTCTTCCAGAGTTAAAACATTTCACTTCAGTAAACTATTGAAACAGCACTGGACAAAGTAAATCTGCATTGCGAATGTTCACCACGTAATTCTGACCAATAAAGGATAGCAATGATCCATCTCATAGTTAGGCCAGGAATCATCACCATTAACGAATCCCTGATGACATTTCCAAACTTCTGTATGATAGATCTCATCTACGCTGAAACGCAAGCCACTATCTTTCACTTTTAGTAGAAACTTGTCCAGTGAATCACCTCTTTTTGGACTGAAAAGTATTGCTTCAGAGGAGACCTCCCTTTTCAGCAACAATTTGATGGTTTGGACAAGTTCTTGATGGAATTCCTTAAAAAAAGTGCTGCAAAATTATAAAGAAGTCAACATATAGCAGAAACTCCTCAACATAATGAAACGTAAAGCTTTGGATGATTTTTTTATTTCTATTATTATTATTATTATATTTCTCCAATTGATTATGTGGTAGATTTTCCATCAAGAGCATCTACATCACAAATTAGAGAAAATTATAGAGTTGATAATATAAGTATTAGTCAGGATAATATAGTCAAGGTCAATTCGGATCCTGACCCGTCTGCATTCGAAATGGATTTCTCAAATGGTGTAGATGATGGTTGAAAACCAAATAGATTTTAGTCCGGGTTCACCGGCGGGATATTTTATTCTTCAAGAATTTTTAAAACCCAGATGGAATGTTTTCAGAAAATGGCAAAATAAACTGGATCGCTTCCAACTAAGCCTTTGGAATAAATTACAGGAGCACCAACTCTGGCTAGCTACAGTTCCAACAGTAGACCTTAAACCACAGTCTCCCTTACACCCTTTCAACACCTACCTTGGTTAACACGGGCTCGAAGACCACCGGTTAGGTTGGAGCCTAACCAAGGTTTACTTATCAGGACCTGTAGCTATATAGTTCCAACCATAAGCTCATTGCGATGATACAGCATAATTTAATAGCAAATCATGTATGTACATAGCCTATGGTTACTAAGTTTAACACAAAATTTCTTAGCCTATTATTCAGGCTAAATAACAGAAAGAAAGAGAAAAGGTATACCTAAGACCCTCCAAATGTTGATCCAGCAGATCATTTTCTGAATATTATTAAGAATGGAAAATTTACAAAGAGGAAAGGTTTACAATATTTCTAGAGAGAGGTTCGAGAGAAGGGAGAGCTTATGATTTCTGGTGGCTTGACTAATGCCTGCCTTCTCTAGTGAATTCTTGATCCTTATATAATGGATCATAGCTAAAGAAAACAAAACTAATGGTCGACAAAATAATTACAACATGGGATCGACAAAACTAAAAGTTAAAAGAAAAACGGACAAACAACTTTTATTAAAGTAGATTCTTTTATAATGGAGGGGTCCGCTTGCTTTATTAAAACTTGTTTTTATTACCCCGATAATTGATGTATGGGGCCTTCTATTTAATAATGGGAGGGTCCGCTTGCTTTATTAAAGCTTGTCTTTTCCTTTGTTGTCCTTTCTCGCAGAAGATTCTTCTGCACCTTCTTTCATTTTCTTGAGGAATTCTTCAATTTCTTCAAGATTGGCTTCTGCACTGTATTGTGGTTGAGCTTCACCTGCTATGGAGGTTTCTTCATCAGAAGTATTGATGATGGAAGCCATTGATATATCATCGCTAATTTGTGCTCCAAAATTTCTTGCTAAGTCCTTCTTTATCTCTTCGAAGTATGAAGCAAGAATTTCTTTTTTGGAAATTGCTCCTTTCTTCATTTGGAGCTTCTTGGTAACTTGTTGAAATGGACTTGATTCTGCCACTGCAACATTTACCTCTTGCTTGACATATATGTCAATTTGTGTCTGAATTTGTTGGATCAAGTCATCACCATAGATTTTTCCATGCTGATCTGCTTGGAGTAACTTGCTCCAGAATTTATTATAAAAGATCCTTTGGAGACATGGAATTCCATCATTGGTATAACCAATTTGAACATTCCATTTCATGATCCATGAGATTGAAAATTCTATAAAAAAAATACATGGTTGCTATGCCATCGTAAAAGATATTATCTTTTTGTAATGAAATAATTTTGGGAGATATATCTACCCATTTGAGTATATAAATTTTTAAAATTTGGAGGAAGAATTTCTAATGATGGACCATATAATTTCCACCATTTACATAACCAATTTGGGATCTGTTGACTCATCATATTAGAACAAATTTTAATAAACCAAGAGTGTTTCCTATTAGGATTCTCATAGAGAAAAGTTTTATTAAAACTTTCTACATAATCCCAATAATTATATTTGACTGCGACCTTTTGGTCTGGATGAGTATATTCTCGATCCTTCAAGGTACTGATTCCTCATTCATCAGAGGGTATTACTCTTTTAATGATTATTTTTGAAAAACTATAAGTTTTTCTTGTATTGGCAGGATAGAAGTGCTGAATTTCAGTTGATCCTGTTGTTGAGAGTATTATCTCATAATGCATTTTGTATTTATATGCAGGTGTAGCATATGATACAGTATCGAAATATCGGGTCATTAGTTGCCATGGATTATCCTTCCATTTAAGGTCGGATTGTTCCAAAAGAATTATTAACTCTTTTTCTTCCTTTTGGTTATAAACCTCAAGGTTTTCATGGCTATCCTCTGATATGACTGAGGAGTATGTTGGTACATTTGATGATGTGCCTTCTTCATTTTTGGATTTTATAAAATCCATGAACTCCTTATATAAAGGATGATCTGTATTACCTCCCGTGATATTAGCAGCTATTAGTTGTTGATTTCCCATTTAGGCGAGAATATTATTCCCTCTTCCATAGGAATATGTCCTTCCTTTCCTCGACTCCGAGGGGGTCTGTATGTAGGCCTCATAGTCTGAAATAATTCGACAAAGAACTTATGAGTTTAAAAATTCTCTAGTAAGAAAATCAGGGAGAGTATTTCCTGACCCTTTTTTATATATGATTTCAAAATCAAAAGGCGCTAATAAAGCTTGCCACCTTGCAAACATCTGTTTTGAAACATCATGTTTGAAATTTTTATTAAAGATAAACTTTGCAGGTTGGCAATCAATTTTTATTAAATACTTTTGATTGTATAAATCAGTTTGAAACTTCATAACACATTTTACTATATCAAGGATTTCCTTAGCCACAGTAGCATAGTTTTTCTGGGAAATTCCATTTCCCTGAGTAGAATTGTACAAGATATTCCTGATTATTATTTGGGGAACACTGTTTGAGTATTCCACCGTACCCAATATCAAAGGCATCCGTTTCAACAACTTTTTCCCAAGTGGGATTTGCAAGAGTTAAACAATTAAATTTTTTTCCTTCATTAGACATATGCTCTAAACTTAAAGGGTTAACTTTAAATTCACCAAACTTCTTATTGAGAAGTTCTTCAATGTCATCAAAACTTTTTAATTTAAAGCCTTTTACCTCTGGCGGAGGTTGGATACTTGTAGTAGCAATTTGTTCTTTACCATTAGTATCCTTCTGTTGAATTTTTTGGACTTCAGTTATGAGCTTGTCCAATTTTTCCTAAATTGTAATAATCTTTTCGCCCAGAATACTAACATACATATTAGTATAATTATTCTGCGTGAGCATAGTATTCACATTTTTAACAGTAATAGTAGCTACCTCATTGTCAAATAATTTTGAAAAAGCAGTAAAATAAACTATTTTATCTTTTTCTCCTATTTTAAAAGATCGTTGTGGTGGGAAAACAGATTTTGTTGTTTTTCCACTAGTGAGAGTATAATCTCTTTCGAGAATCATTTCAAACATTTGGATATTTTCAAAAAGATTATTATCCAAAATGGTTTAGTGATATCCAAACCTAAAATGTTTATTTTTCAAAATAATACCAGATTTCTTGGTCATAACATAGAAAATGGTAGAATTATTCCCATCAATAGGAGCATTGAATTTGCTTCTAAATTTCCTGATGTCATTACTGATAAAACTCAGCTTCAAAACTTTTTAGGAAGCTTAAATTACATCTCTTCTTTTATAAAAGATTTAGCAAAAGATACTGCTCTTCTTTATGATAGATTAAAGAAGAACCCACGAGCATTGACTGATAATCATACAGAATCAGTCAAAAGAATTAAACAAAAGGTTCATAACCTTCCTTGTTTAACTCTTGCAAACCCCACTTGGGAAAAGGTTGTTGAAACGGATGCCTGCATGCCACCTTGCAAACATCTGTTTTGAAACATCATGTTTGAAATCTTTATTAAAGATAAACTTTGCAGCTTGGCAATCAGTTTTTATTAAAAACTTTTGATTGTATAAATTAGTTTGAAACTTCATAACACATTTTACTATAGCAAGGATTTCCTTAGCCACAATAGCATAGTTTTCTGGGAATCATTCCATTTCCCTTAATTTTAAAAGAGAGTTTACTGCTTTGTTTGATAGTGGAGCAGATTTAAATTGTATAAAAGGAGTAATACCTTCTAAGTATTTTTATAAAACTACTCACCGTTTAAAAAAAGCTAGTGGTGGACAAATGGGTATTTCTTATAAATTACATAAGGCTTATATATGCCAAAATGATGTTTGTATAGCAGAAAGCTTTGTTTTAGTAAAAGACATAGCTCAGGACGTTATTTTAGGCGTCCCATTTTTTTCCATAAAATTATTCCTTTTACCAATTGGGATACAAAAAGTTTTACTGGAACTTTTAATGGAAAAGGAATTACTTTTGAGTTTATAACTCAACCAATTCAAAGATACTTAGAATGAAATTATTTCTAATAATATTTCTTCAAAAATGAGACAAATGAATTTTCTAAAAAATGAAATTTGTTCAATTACAATTAGCCAAGATTTAAAGAATCCTACGCTAATAGAGAAAATTAGTTCTCAGGAATCAGTTTTCTATTCACATTTGTGGGGACCATCCCAATCAATTTTGGTATAGAAAGAAGCATATTATAAGTCTTCCTTACAAAGAAGACTTTTGTGAGGAAAATATTCCTACAAAGGCTCGTCCTTGCCAAATGAACTCTGAATACCTAGAGTTCTGTGAAAAGGAAATTGATTCCTTACAACAAAAGGGTTTAATAAGACCTTCTAAGTCTAAATGGTCTTGTACTGCTTTTTATGTTAATAAACATGCTGAACAGGAACGAGGAGTTCCTAGATTAGTTATTAATAATAAACCCCTTAATAAGGTTTTAAAATGGATTAGATATCCAATTCCTAATAAAAAAGGTTGATTAGATATACTTCACGGTGCCATTATCTTTTTCAAATTTGATTTAAAAATAGGATATTGGCAAATCCAAATATCTGAAAAGGATAGATATAAAACGGCTTTTAATGTTCCAATGGGCCAATATGAATGGAATGTTATGCCTTTTGGTTTGAAAAATGCCCCTTCTGAATTTCAGAAAATTATGAATGATATTTTCATACCATATACTGATTTCATAATTGTCTACATAGATGATATTTTAGTATTTTCAAAGACTATTGAAAATCATTTCAAACATTTGGATATTTTCAAAAAGATTATTATCCAAAATGGTTTAGTGATATCCAAACCAAAAATGTTTATTTTTCAAAATAATACCAGATTTCTTGGTCATAACATAGAAAATGGTAGAATTATTCCCATCAATAGGAGCATTGAATTTGCTTCTAAATTTCCTGATGTCATTACTGATAAAACCCAGCTTCAAAGATTTTTAGGAAGCTTAAATTACATCTCTTCTTTTATAAAAGATTTAGCAAAAGATACTGCTCTTCTTTATGATAGATTAAAGAAGAACCCAGGAGCATGGACTGATAATCATACAGAATCAGTCAAAAGAATTAAACAAAAGGTTCATAACCTTCCTTGTTTAACTCTTGCAAACCCCACTTGGGAAAAGGTTGTTGAAACGGATGCCTCTGATATTGGGTACGGTGGAATACTCAAACAGTGTTCCCCAAATAATAATCAGGAATATCTTGTACAATTATACTCAGGGAAATGGAATGATTCCCAGAAAAACTATGCTACTGTGGCTAAGGAAATCCTTGCTATAATAAAATGTGTTATGAAGTTTCAAACTGATATATACAATCAAAAGTTTTTAATAAAAACTGATTGCCAAGCTGCAAAGTTTATCTTTAATAAAGATTTCAAACATGATGTTTCAAAACAGATGTTTGCAAGGTGGCAAGCTTTATTAACCCCTTTTGATTTTGAAATCATATATAAAAAAAGGTCAGGAAATACTCTCCCTGATTTTCTTACTAGAGAATTTTTAAACTCATAAGTTCTTTGTCGAATTATTTCAGACTTTGAGGCCTACATACAGACCCCTCGGAGTCGAGTAAAAGGAAGGACACAGGAGAATTAATACAGAATCAGTCAAAAGAATTAAACAAAAGGTTCATAACCTTCCTTGTTTAACTCTTGCAAACCCCACTTGGGAAAAAGTCGTTGAAACGGATGCCTCTGATATTGGGTACGGTGGAATACTCAAACAGTGTTCCCCAAATAATAATCAGGAATATCTTGTACAATTCTACTCAGGGAAATGGGATGATTCCCAAAAAAATTATGCTACTGTGGCTAAGGAAATCCTTGCTATAGTAAAATATGTTACGGAGTTTCAAACTGATTTATTCAATCAAAAGTTTTTAATAAAAACTGATTGCCAAGCTGCAAAGTTCATCTTTATTAAAGATTTCAAACATGATGTTTCAAAACAGATGTTTGCAAGATGGCAAGCTTTATTAGCCCCTTTTGATTTTGAAATCATATATAAAAATGGGTCAGATAATATTCTCCCTGATTTTCTTACTAGAGAATTTTTAAACTCATAAGTTCTTTGTCGAATTATTTCAGACTATGAGGCCTACATATAGACCCCCTCGGAGTCGAGGAAAAGGAAGGACACAGGAGAATTAATACAGAATCAGTCAAAAGAATTAAACAAAAGGTTCATAACCTTCCTTGTTTAACTCTTGCAAACCCCACTAATAGGAAATCAACAACTAATAGTTGCTAATATCACGGGAGGTAATACAGATCATCCTTTATATAAGGAGTTCATGGATTTGATAAAATCCAAAAATGAAGAAGGCACATCATCAAATGTACCAACATACTCCTCAGTAATATCAGAGGATAGCCATGAAAACCTTGAGGTTTATAACCAAAAGGAAGAAAAAGAGTTAATAATTCTTTTGGAACAATCCGACCTTAAATGGAAGGATAATCCATGGCAACTAATGACCCGATATTTCGATACTGTATCATATGCTACACCTGCATACAAATACAGAATGCATTATGAGATAATACTCTCAACAACAGGATCAGCTGAAATTCAGCACTTCTATCCTGCCAATACAAGAAAAACTTATAGTTTTTCAAAAATAATCATTAAAAGGGTAATACCCTCTGATGAATGGGGAATCAGTACCTTGAAGGATCGAGACCAAAAGGTCGCAGTCAAATATAATTACTGGGATTATGTAGAAAATTTTAATAAAACTTTTCTCTATGAGAATCCTAATAGGAAACACTCTTGGTTTATTAAAATTCGTTCTAAGATGATGAGTCAACAAATCCCAAATTGGTTCTGTAAATGGTGGAAATTATATGGTCCATCATTAGAAATTCTTCCTCCAAATTTTAAAAAATTATATACTCAATGGGTAGATATATCTCCCAAAATTATTTCATTACAAAAAGATAATATCTTTTACGATGGCATAGCAGCCATGTATTTTTTTTATAGAATTTTCAATCCCATGGATCATGAAATGGAATGTTCAAATTGGTTATACCAATGATGGAATTCCATGTCTCCAAAGGATCTTTTATAATAAATTCTGGAGCAAGTTACTCCAAGCAGATCAGCATGGAAAAATTTATGGTGATGACTTGATCCAACAAATTCAGATACAAATTGACATATATATGTCAAGCAAGAGGTAAATGTTGCACTGGCAGAATCAAGTCCATTTCAACAAGTTACCAAGAAGCTCCAAATGAAGAAAGGAGCAATTTCCAAAAAAGAAATTCTTGCTTCATACTTCGAAGAGATAAAGGACTTAGCAAGAAATTTTGGAGCACAAATTAGCGATGATATATCAATGGCTTCCATCAGCAATACTTCTGATGAAGAAACCTCCATAGCAGGTGAAGCTCAACCACAATACAGTGCAGAAGCCAATCTTGAAGAAATTAAAAATTCCTCAAGAAAATGAAAGAAGGTGTAGAAGAATCTTCTACGAGAAAGGACAATAAAGGAAAAGACAAGCTTTAATAAATTTGTCTTTAATAAAGCAAGCGGACCCTCCCATTATTAAATAGAAGGCCCCATACATCAATTATCGGGGTAATAAAAACAAGCTTTAATAAAGCAAGCGGACCCCTCCATTATAAAAGAATCTACTTTAATAAAAGTTGTTTGTCCGTTTTTCTTTTAACTTTTAGTTTTGTCGATCCCATGTTGTAATTATTTTGTCGACCATTAGTTTTGTTTTCTTTAGCTATGATCCATTATATAAGGATCAAGAATTCACTAGAGAAGGCAGGCATTAGTCAAGCCACCAGAAATCATAAGCTCTCCCTTCTCTCGAACCTCTCTCTAGAAATATTGTAAACCTTTCCTCTTTGTAAATTTTCCATTCTTAATAATATTCAGAAAACGATCTGTTGGATCAACATTTGGAGGGTCTCAGGTATACTTTTTCTCTTTCTTTCTGTTATTTAGCCTGAATGATAGGCTAAGAAATTGTGTTAAACTTAGTAACCATAGGCTATGTACATACATGATTTGCTATTAAATTATGATGGATCATCCCAATGAGCTGATGGTTGGAACTATAAGCTACAGGCAGCTACAGGTCCTGATAAGTAAACCTTGGTTAGGCTCCAACCTAACGGGTGGTCTTCGAGCACGTGTTAACCAAGGTAGGTGTTTGAAAGGGTGTAAGGGGGATCGTGGTTTAAGGTCTACTGTTGGAACTGTAGCTAGCCAGAGTTGGTGTTCCTGTAATTCATTCAATTGATTATGCTGAAGATGAATTCTTACAGAAAATCCAGTATTTTACTACCCAGAAGTTTTTAATAAAAATAACTCTTTTAAAATTATAATCAATTAAAAGAGTTATTTTTATTAAAAACTTTTGGGTAGTAAAATACTGGAGTTTCTGTAAAAATTCATCTTCAGCATAATCAATTGCTCCTAGTAATTTACTAGCATTAATGCCTTCAGATGTACCTACACCAGTATTATCTTTAGTAATACTAGTACTGAAGTCTTTACTATTCTCAGTGTCAGAATTTTCTAATTTAAAAATTCTTTCATCTAAGGCTACATTAGAAGCCTTTAACTCTGAGATCTCTTTCTTGAGATTATTAATCTCAATACTTAAATCTTGAACAGTTGTTAACCTATCAGGTTGAGACTTGTTCTTAATAAGCCTTCTAATTTTAGACATAGTGTAAGGTCCTTTCTGAGATGGAATTTCTTCTATCTCTGTTCCTACTTCAGAACTTGTAGGAAGTTTATCAATTATTTGAGACCTTAATTCAGGGTCTTTAATAACCCTTAAAAGTTCTATCATACTATCATTTGTTAAGACATTGATATTCAAGTCTTTGAATTGGGAATAGATATTATAAAGATCATTCCCTGAATCACAACATTGTTTTGAACATTGTCCCTTATCATAGGGTTCTTGCTCATCTTCAGAAGATGAAATATATTTCTCTTTTTGGAGGACTCATAAGTCATCACTAGTTGATGATTCATCACTATAAGATATCTATGGGAAAGAATTTAAAAGAATTTTACATAAAGAATCTTTGATATGATCATCTAAATCAAGTTCTTTTATTTATCATTGATTCTACAACCTTTAGCAAAATGGCCTATTCTTCCACATTTATAACAGGCCTGTGGAATTTTTGATTTTATAAAATCTTTTCGGGCTTTATGAAAAGTTTTTCTCCTTTGGGTTTTTGTAAAACGTTTTTCAGGAGACCCCTTTTTCTTTTTATAAAAATCATTTTTCTTACGCGACTTCTTTTTATTAAAAGGGATATCAATAGCAAATTGTTCGCAAAATTTCCCTAATTTTTGTCTCTCATTGAGACGATGCTTTTTTATTTGCTGATTTAGCTTAATCTCATTGCATAAAGCTAAACCTTCCTGAGGGCAAACGCTAAATAGTTTACCATATGAGTAATTGTTATAATCAATACTCTTTGACGTGCCTCTTAAAGTCTTTCTGACTCTTTCAGCAAATAGAGGCGGGAGTCCATCAATAAATTTGGACTTCCAATGAGTACTATTACTTTCAGGTAATTCCATCACTCTAGATAAGAAAACATCTTTGTACCATCTAAAAGATGTTAAGGTTTTACACCTTAGATTTTGAAGCATTGTTCTAATAGCCTCACTATTATCAGACCATCTTCCTGAGAAATGTTAACAGAATTTTGGACCATCTTGTCATCCTCTGTCTTTGTCGCGTTCATGATTTGAACACGCTGGTCATGGCTGAGATAATTATCCCACCATCCCTTCAGTTGACCAGTGAAACCGGCTATTACCATTTCTACAATAGCTCTATCTGTATTTTTATTAACTTTACAGATAGTACTGTACATAAGCATTCCATGTACTACTATGTAGATTTGTCTATCCGCTAAGCCATCTATGTTCCATTCATAGATGTCTGATCCACTGTAACCTTGATGGTAATGGTCATTATCTTGTTCTTCTAGAAGAACATCTTGCGGGGTCGGTCTCGGGTAGTAAAACATTCTTTGGTGCGAGCATATTTTTCAGAGATTTATTGATCTCATCGTCTACCTTTAAGTTTTTTCCTTTATCAGACATATGCTCTAAACTTAAAGGGTTAACTTTAAATTCACCAAACTTCTTTTTGAGAAGTTCTTCAATGTCATCAAGACTTTTTAATTTAAAGTCTTTTACCTCTGGCGGAGGTTGGATACTTGTAGTAGCAATTTGTTCTTTACCTTTAGTATCCTTCTGTTGAATTTTTTGGACTTCAGTTATGAGCTTGTCCAATTTTTCTTGAATTGTAATAATCTGTTCGCCTAGAATACTAACATACATATTAGTATAATTATTCTACGTGAGCATAGTATTCACATTTTTAACAGTAATAGTAGCTACCTCATTTTCAAATAATTTTGAAAAAGCAGTAAAATAAACTATTTTATCTTTTTCTCCTATTTGAAAAGATTGTTGTGGTGGGAAAACAGATTTGGTTGTTTTTCCACTAGTGAGAGTATAATCTCTTTCTAATACAGAAATATAATTGTAGACATGTTTAGACATAAACCAAGGAACAAAAGCAATAATCCTATTTTTCTTACTTATGTCATTATAAAAATCATGTCTTAAGAATTGGATTAATTCATCATTAAAATTTTCAAAGAACCATTTTCTGAAAACATTCCATATGGGTTTTAAAAATTCTTGAAGAATTAAATCTCTCGCCGGTGAACCCGAACTAAAATATATATGGTTTTCAACCATTATCTACACCATTTGAGAAATCCATATCGGATGCAGACGGGTCAGGATCCGAATTGACCTTGACTGTATTATCCTGACTAATTCTTATATTATCAACTCTATAATTTTCTCTAATTTGTGATGTAGATGCTCTTGATGGGAAATCTACCACATAATCAATTGGAGAAATATAAGAGGAATTTGATCTAGCTAATCTGGATGATAAACTGATATTATCAGTTTGAACGGGCTCATTGAATCTGATCTTAACCGTTCCATCTGAGGTTTGTTCTATTTTTGTTACCTCAGTATTACCAGTATAGGAGCCACCGCTTCCTCTATGACCCATTCTCTGGGGAAATCTATTTCATCCCATTTTATAGGTCTCCTGGTAGTAACTTTGGATCTTCCAAAATTAGTTTCTATAAGAATGGTTTCATATTTAAAATCCATGATTTTGCACATAGGATTCAAAGTATATAAAGGCTTGTAATAAATCCTATAGCAGATACATATTACTTATGGGCCAGGTAAATAATCATAACCATGTAATTTAATGCTAAGTATTAAAGCATTTAGAGAGTTCTCATCATTCAAAGAAATTTGCCAATTAGGATAACCATTAAAATAAACAGGACCATAAGCTAAACTGGTTTGCACAGTCCCTATATGAGACTTTTTCCAGTTCTGGTTCCTGCCATCTCTGAGAGCTGCTATAAAGCTTTCAGGTAAGCCTCTTAAGGTAAGTGGCTTAAAAGCAACTTGAATTAAACCAATATGTATAAATCTATGTGTATCCCGATAAGGGGCTAAATCACTTTCCGATAATAATCTAAAAGTGGCATGATCACTATCTACAGTGATTTGTTTCTTCCGTAGTTTTAACTACTTGTTTAAAACCTATCCTTTCAAAAGTACCTAACTGGTATATTACCTTAGGTTTGACTAAAGGAATAGTCCATTTATTAAGAAGATCTAATTGTTGAGGTAATTCATATTCTTCTTTCCTACTGTTTTTTACAGTAGGTTTCTTCCTAATGATATTCATTAAAAGAAGAGTGTTAAACTTAGCACCTAGTACTAAAATACTAACATGGCTCTGATACCAAAATAGACTTGATCGCTTCCAAGTAAGCCTTTGGAATGAATAACAGGAACACCAACTCTGGCTAGCTACAGTTCGATCCTTCAAGGTACTAATTCCCTATTCATCAGAGGGTATTACCTTTTTAATGATTATTTTTGAAAAACTATAAGTTTTTCTTGTATTGGCAGGATAGAAGTGCTGAATTTCAGCTGATCCTGTTGTTGAGAGTATTATCTCATAATGCATTATGTATTTGTATGCAGGTGTAGCATATGATACAGTATCGAAATATCGGGTCATTAGTTGCCATGGATTATCCTTCCATGCAGATGGATGCCCGATGAATGAAGGTGGATTACGATAATTCCTCGGTATAAAACCAAGGGCGATATCCAAAGTTGCAATAATTATAGGGGATTAAGCTGCTAAGCTATACTATGAAAGTTTGGGAGAGGGTGGTTAAAGCAAGGGTGAGGACCAGTGTGTCTATTTTTGAGAACCAATTCAGTTTTATGCCAGGGCGTTCGACTATGGAAGCCATTCACATTGTGAGGAGATTGGTAGAGCTACTTGCACAAGGTGTTCATTGACCTAGAGAAAGTATATGACAAAGTCCCGAGAGAGGTGCTCTGGCGATGCCTGGAGGCTAAAGCGGTCCCAGGATCCTACATTAAGGTGATTAAGGACATGTATAATGAAGGTAAGACTCGGGTTAGGGCAGCGGGAGGAGACTCGGAACACTTTCCGATTATGACGGGGTTACACCAGGGATTAGCTCTTAGTCCATTCCTATTTTCCTTGGCAATGGACGCATTGACGAGACACATTCAAGGAGGTGCCAGGGTGTATGTTATTTTTTGATGACATAGTTTTGATTGACGAGACGCAAGGTGGTGTTAACGAGAGGCTGGAGGTTTGGAGGCAGACCCTAGAGTCTACGGGTTTCAAGTTGAGCAGAACCAAGACAGAATACTTTGATTGCAAGTTCAGCAACGGTACCCAGAAAGGGGACATGGAGGTGAAGCTTGATACGCAAGTCATCCCCAAGAGAGGTAGTTTCAAGTATCTTGGATCTATAATACAAAGTAACGGGGAGATTGATGAAGATGTCACGCATCGTATTGGAGCAGGATGGATGAAGTGGATGCTCGCTTCCGGTTTTTTTTTTTTTTTTTTTTTTTTTTTTTTTTTTTTTTTTTTTTTTTTTTTTTTTTTTTTTTTTTGAAAATGTGGCTTCCGGTATTTTCTGTGATAAGAACGTGCCGGTGAGAATTAAAGGTAAGTTCTACAAGGTTGTAATTAGACCCACTATATTGTATGGAGCAGAGTGTTTGTCGGTCAAGAACTCTCATACCTAGAAGCTAAAAGTAGCTGAGATGAGGATGTTGAGGTGGATATGTGGTCACACCCGATTGGATAAGATTAGAAATAAAGTTATTCGGGAAAGGGAAAGGGTGGGAGTGGCCCCTGTGGCGGATAAGATGCGGGAGGCGAGGTTGAGATGGTTCGGGCATGTTAAGAGGAGAAGTATAGAAGCCCCAGTTAAAAGGTGCGAGCGGTTAGCCTCGGTGGGTAGCAAGAAGGGTAGAGGTAGGCCTAAGAAGTCTTGGGGGAGAGGTTATTAGGCGAGACATGGCGTAGCTGTAGCTGGAGCTGGCTGAGGACATAGCCCTAGACAGGAGGGTGTGGAGGTCAAAGATTAGGGTAGAAGGTTCGTAAGTAGTCGAGCGTTTCTCTTTTTTGTCTTACCCAGTTCGCTAGCGTTAGTGTTAGTATGATATCTTCGGCTATTACTACCTAGAGTTTGACAGCATTCTTGGATTCAATTTTATTTCATCTTGTTTTTATTCCTACTTGTTGCAATTACATCTTGTTTTTATTCCTACTTGTTGCAATTACCTTTTTTTTTCAATCGTTCTCTTGCCGAGGGTCTATCGGAAATAGTCTCTCTGCCCTTCCAGGGGTAGGGGTAAGGTTGCGTACATCTTACCCTCCCTAGGCCCCTCTTGTGGGAAACTACTGGGTTTGTTGTCGTTGTTGTACTCCCTCCATTTCATTTATGTGAACCATTTGATTGGGCACGGGATTTAAGAAATGAGACATATTTATTTTGTGGGGCTATAAATCATTACATAAAGGTAAATTGTTCTCAAATATGGAAAGTGGTCATTCTTTTTGGCACAGACTAAAAAGAAAATAAGTTCAAATAAATTGAAACAGAGGGAGTATAAATTAAAGGGTCTATTTTGATGCATAACTTAAAGATTTAGCAAAGAGATCTAGCTCGTTATAGATACATGCCAAGAAGGAAAACTCCATGACCAAATACGATATCTGATGACAAAGACACAATAAAGTTGTCTACACAGTGAAATAAAAGTATAAAGTACCATGACAATTGTTTGGCATATAAGCCTGCATATGCACTGTTTGGCTTAATATGTGCAACTAATGTGTGTCATAAAAGGAATTTCAGCATGAATGCATATGGAATATTATTTTGTTATGCTCTGATTAACAATGACTAGTCATTGATATGAAAATAGCGAAGCAGAAAAATAAAGTTCTTTATTCACTTTATTCAGATCTTCATGCAGAATGGTCAATGAGGAAAAAATATGTATACACTTTAGCAAGAAAATAAAGAAGGAATTACCAGTCACTTCCGATGATAATATCAAATTTGTTGGAGATATTAGTGTCTCGATCCTGACCCCAGTGTAGCATCAATGACTTCACTTCTGTACTACCAAATCCACCAAAGTTGGCATTTATATTATGCTGTATATCTGAACGTTAAGGAAATGCCAACAAAAGGTAATACATGGTAGAAACTAAAGATGATAATTTATTAGATTTTCTGCAAAATATATGGTCAGAATTTCGTTGTTACTTCTAAATCCCAAGGCAGGAACTTTAAAGAAAATGAAAAAGAAAAATATCATATCTATCAAGTTCACAAACCAGCCTTATGGTTTTGGTTACAATTGGAGCCAACAAGTACAGAACAGTTCGAATGCTGGTTTTGGTTATAATTGGAGCCAACAAGTACAGAACAGTTCGAATGATCAGTAAAAAGAAAAAGTTGATTTTAAAAAGGGGATGATAGTCCATTCACATACCTCTAATGACAGATAAAGATTCTACTCGAGACGTATACTTGGTCAACCAAATTGTATGTCTTGAAATATTGAGAAAATGGTTAGCAATCACCAGTCTTTTTGCTTGTTCCTCCGTCCTCATATAAGGATGGTCCCCTGGGAATATAAGAGGAACCACCCCAATGTCGGTGGATACTGATGAATCCAAAAAGTTGAAGAGAGAAAAAAGAAGCTTAAAAGCAAAACAGCATCTTATCGTCACATATTTGTGTCAAAAAGTGGCAAGTGGCCAGTGGACAAACTCAGTATTATTATTATGCTCATCTGGCCATTGGAGAAAAAGGATACAACCAATGACTTGAGGATTTCCATCTGAGATGATAACTTCTAATGCTTCTGTTGTCATTGCAACAGCTAATCCAGCTAAGCCATATCCAGATCCAAGTTCAATGACTCTTTTCTGCCTTAAAAGGTCCAGCAGATGTGTAACTCAGATCACTTTCAGGTGGAAAAACAACATTCACATTCAATTTGACTTAGAACACATATGAAACCTGAACATGTCTGGATGTGACAAACAGTAGTAAGCAAGGACTTCCTCAGACGGCCACTGACCTATTCAAAAAGAAAATCTATAAATTAGGACAGATTAGCAGCAATACAACAACAGCAACTACACCTAATACCGAGCTAGTTGAGGTCGGCTATATAAATCATGTTTATCCATTAGCAGTAGTCAAAGGATAAAATTAGACAGACCTTTTAAGTTGATTGAAACTGAATGCACAATCTCCTATACAATTAGCAAAACACACTTTAATTTGATAGCAAAGATACTAGAGGAAACCTGTCCATTCAATTAAGTAGCAAAAACATTGTAGCTGAATTTTAGGCCCAAAAGCAGATTATAAGCTCCACAGTTGAGCTTTTACCAACATATTTTATGCTGAAACTTAATAAAGTAAAAATTCATATACACGTTTAAGAAACACTTAAAAAACCTTTTTCATACTATAAGTATCTTTTCTTTCCTCAAATACTTTGCAAAATCAAGGAGAACCATCACATGCTCTCTCCTCATTTGTCATCAAATCATAGGGACCTCAAAGTTCAACATATGTCGTCTTCCCTATTATTTACTTTTCAACATCTTGCTTTGTCTCTTTTTTCAACATATTCTCTTATTCTTGAAATTTTGACTACAAAGTTCAAAAGGTGTATGTCAAAACTCTTGCCTTTAACAAAATGTCCTCTTTAAACTTTTTCAACATATTCTCTTATTCTTTGAAATTTGTGACTACAAAGTTCAGAAGGTGTATGTCTGCTTAAAACATTTGCCTTTAACAAAAATGATCACTTTTATGTCATACACTTCTATTTGAAACAATAAAAGATCGTTTCAAAAAATTCTAAAGCTAAAGAAAACTATTTTACATAGAAAAAAACAGGGTAATAAAACAAGGATAAGCTACTTCATTCAAGTCTGGAAGCATTTGGCTTTCCTTATGGCATATGAAAAGGGATATTGCTGAAGCAAGTAGTCAGTCCTTCACTTCATCTGACAAATAGGACGCAGTCATAGATATTATTCTCTTAAGCAATGAATCACTATCACAATATCAATAAATTATCCAAGTGTTTGGGTTATATTAGATTAATTAGCTCTATCCCTAGCAAACTCAAAGAACAAATGACAAAAATTGCGCCTCAGTTTTGCTTCACAAGGTTTCCTCCTAGCACTCGGTCAGACTTCATATAAACGGAAGAGGTGATTTCTCCATGGACACATTCTATTATACTACGCAAAAGTAACCACTTTGTGATGTCCTTTCTTATGGTGCTACCCATCTAGATGCCTCTTTGAGCCAAGAGTGAGTATAGCAATGATGCATAACGACCTTTTTCGTAACCTGGAACCATAGATCCTTTAATAACTAACGCTACTTACGGAGGTTCATGAATTCTAGTGTTAATTAAAGATTTCTCATCATCATGATTTAAATTGGAAAAGAACAAGTCCGCTGTTCATGGAGTCTATGCATTAGGATTCTGAGCTTAAAAAATAACCAAAAAATGAAAAGAGAAGTTAGATTCAGTAGATACTTACAGACAAGCCCAGTGTTGTCAATATCATATTTGTTACAGACCTCAAAATCACTAAGATTCGCAAGATCATCCACCCTCTGACTGCATCAAATTCTAAGCATTAGAAACCATAAGAGCAGATCCATAATCAACCAGGTTGTTATAAATTGTAACCATTAACGAAACAATTACTATTTTTTAATTTTGGTTGCAAGGGTGAAAGGGAGAAAAACCACAACACTTGCACCAGAAAATGAAATGGGTACAAACTTGATATACTTTTCAGTTATAACACACAGAATTTGGCTTCCATAAGAATGAAACAAAACCCAGAAAGAATCAAGCTTTTAAACTGAAACTCACTGGAGAAGAAGTTGAGGAGCATTGGCAACAGGCAATGTGTAGCAGAAAACAGCATCTCGTGAACTCTGCAGCTGATTCTTCTCTGATAAAGAATCCAACTTTCCTTCAGGGGAATCTTTCATCACCCGGCATGGTATCAAATTGAAGCTGCGGGTTGCCTTTCTTGATATTCGCTGAATATCCACTTCAGATTTATTATCTGAAAAAACACCCAATTCCAGTTCAGATGATCAAAGATTAAAATTGTGACAAAAATGGGCTACACATATATGTTATGCTAGACCTGAATTGGATGAAGGGCCACCAAGAATAGCACGTTTAAGAATCTTCCATCTAAGAGACGATGCATTTCTTGTTGAATTCGAGCTACTATTTGCTTCCATCTTCCCAATCCTCGGCCTAGTATTGCCACGTTTTACAGTTACTCCGTATTTCACTTCCCAGTTCTTACTTTTGAAAATTCGGGTATTTCGACGAAACTACGACATCGTATAGCACGCCACGCATCCCCCGGATCCCATATTTTACCAAATTCTTCAGAAATTTGGAAAGAAACAAAATTGTACCACTATTTTAATATTGAGTTTTCTCTTAGTAAAATGTTACTGTCAAATGCGACTAAATTTTTTTTAAGGAAATTAAGAACAAAGTTTTACCTTCGAGGTCAATTTAAACCGTGTAATTAATTTTCCTCGCTGCTACACATGCAACTCATCAAAAATAACATTTACCAAAAGAAAAAAAAACTCATCAAATATTCGTAATTGTGTAAATTGACCTGTACCTCGTATAAAATAACAATGTGGTCCATTGCAAATTATCACAAACAAATGTCTGTAACAATGTTGTCCAACATAAATGAAATTTTTACATTATCAATACAATATAACTTACTATTATTACCAAGCCTCAATACCGCACACAATATTATCAAACATATGCCATTGAAAATGACGAAACAGAGTAAAATGAGATTGCTAAGGTAGCATTTTTATGCACCATTTAAAAAATTGGGCATCCATCAACCATAATACCTTCAGCAGTTGGACAAGAAGCCAAAGGGCATCTGTCTGTATGACTTCCCCACCACTGAAGCCTAACATTCTCCTGTCCTAAACACAAGTACAACAATACACCCATGAATGCTAATCCAGCATCTAATGCTCCAGATAAAACATAATTGTGACGACTCCACAAATTCTTGTAGTATCTATATACAACAAATCCTGAAATAAAAGCAATAATGATCCAACTGTTGTAGTTGACAGCAGTAGCAGGTGGCATTTTGATTATTCCAGCTAATACCACAGGCACCGAGATCATTCGAATCCACTCATGGTTAGGGAAAGCTTTCTGTAATAACCAAACAAATGCAGGAGCTACAGCTCCAAGTAGAAAAAACCAATTTGTGGCAGAGTAATAGCCAAGATTCCCATAAATCCTCTGCGACCCAATCAAACCCCAGATAACTGAGGCATCATAGAAAACATGATCAGTTGGACATGTCCATGGACTGTCTTGAGGAAGCAGAGCTCTATCACAAATATTTGGGACATTGTCCATTAGCCACCATGCCGTTCCCAGATGTGCAAATGCTGATATTAAGGTTCCAATTACCTGAATATATTGTTTACAACAGAGAAAACTGTTTTGTGACAGGTCTTTATAAACCTAGGAACTAAGATAAGCTTTTTGAATTATGTTACTTCTCTTTAGCCAAAAAGATATAAAAAGTTAACCTGAGCCATGAACATTGCCCGAGGGGGGATCTTCATATAATGTCCAAGTTTTAAGTCTTGCAGAAAGGTTAAACCTTGCTTCATACTGATATAGCCATACACCTTGAAGCACATATTAGCAACTGGATATCCTGGATACAAGTATCCCATTATGTACTCCGTGATA
This sequence comes from Nicotiana knightiana, assembly GCA_005239525.1. Classification (NCBI taxonomy): domain Eukaryota; kingdom Viridiplantae; phylum Streptophyta; class Magnoliopsida; order Solanales; family Solanaceae; genus Nicotiana; species Nicotiana knightiana. The sequence goes on along the minus strand of ML375403.1, from coordinate 54,261 downwards.
ATATTTAAACCAGGTGTCTGAACGACAAAAAAAATTGGAATATCAGATTTGCCAAAGGAAGAAAACAATAAATTCATGACACTGACACCAAACTATTATTGCAACCAAGTTTACCTAAATTCTGTTGTAACTATGTTACTGATGGACAAAATCATAGACTATTATAAGCTGCTATTATACTGAATGGTACATATGAGCTTACTTGGTTTGTGGTAGCAGTTATGACTCCAATTGGGAGGGTGAAAAAGAAGGCAAGACCACACGCTAGCAACACACCCCACCATGGTAATTGGAGCTGGTTTTTGTAATATTCACAGACAAATACAGTTGCTGCAATATTTATTACTAGAATAATTTGGAACCACCATTCAGGAACTTGCTTGTATTTCCTCATCAGCTTTGTGTGCACGTCCATTTTCTTCTCCTGTAAAGCAGACTTGCTGAGCTGCCATAGATCCCTGCACCTCTATAACTAGTCAACTGGTGTATCCACTCTTAATTTCACATATAGTTACTAAACTTTACCCACTATAACAATAAAGCAACAAAACAATTTTGTCACATTAAAGTAAGTGAACTTTACCACTACTACTGTAACATCAAAGTATGCAGCTTACCGTCCATGAAAGAGAAAAACATGAACAACTGTGGCAGTGAGGCAAGCAAAGCTGAATGCATAGGTCAATGAAAGGAAAATGCTGAGATAGAGGCGACCCTCGTGCTCATATTTCTCTAAATCAATGTGAAAGTTTTGGTCTATGATGCTTGAAATGTTGTAGTCTTGACCATTTTCTTTAAACAAGCCATCCGAGAATATTGGAAAGTTCTTGGCCTTGTAAACATTGAAGCAGTACATCAGAGGTGTAACAACATACACAAGGAGAAAATAACCAACAGCAATATTTGCAGTAGCAAACCATGGGCTAGCTAGTGGGCTTCCAAGGTAGGAGGATATACTAGACCAATCAAGCCCAATTGCACCTATTCCAAGACCGTGCATCCCTGAACCCAACTGTTGGCCCAGGACAGAGGAAGGGAACAACCAACACAGCCAAGATATGGAACTTAGCATTTGGAAAAGGTAACCTGGAAAGACATAGTAAGCAAAGCTGCACACAAAGGCAATGAGGAAGAATTGGTTTCTTGTCAATCCATTCTTGCTTCTCTCTTCTTTGTCATGAAGGGCCCTGCCATTGGAAGGGAAAATCTTAAAGGAGACCGACTTCAATATTTTTGACATATGTGTGTGTATGTGTAAAAGTATTAAAAGTTCAACAAATATTAACTTTCAATAATATAATTCCAAAATTTTGATAGGTTCAATTGTAAAAAAATATAGGCCGAATTCACTAAATTTAAATGTTGAATCTGTCTCGGTATCAAATCAAAAATCAAATGAAGTGAGTGTCTAAAACTGGCTTGTACCATGGTTTGTAATTTGGTGTTAAATGTTTTTCCTTTAATCATCCACCTTTTGTAATGGTGTCTCATATTCATGATAATTGCATAGAATGTCATGTTTATCGGACTATACTGGAACATCATTTTATTTTATTTTAATATTTTTTGTATTTTGGCTCGTGGTTTGGCACTTTAGCCCGCTAGACATGATCTAGTACATTTTGCACTTATCTAAGATTAGTCATGTTGCTCACCAAAATATTTAAATTCCTTCTCAATTTTGTCGTCGCAATTAAACATTATATTATAGTGGATGTCCATAACTCCTAAATAAATAACATTTATTACTTTTTTTTGTTAATCTCCCACTACCTTTTACCATTATGATTGTAATTTTCATATCTTCATAACTTCCCCATGATCTTCCTCCATGATCTCAAATGATTAATGTCATGTTTATGACATTCTTTTGTATACTTCTATGTAATACTATAAATAGAGGATGAAGTGATATTGTACACACTTGAAAGAAATAAGAAGCTTTCATCTCTTGTTCTCTACATTCTTGTCTATTTTCTTGTTTCATATTGTTATTTCGAGTTTAGTTTCTTAACACGTTATCAACACGAACCTCTAACCAAGTGGGAAGATAACTTATTTGACGATGGAATTATAAATGGCCGACAACCTTGAATCAATTTGGTTGAGCCTGTGAAAATCTGGGCATTTCGTATGCCATATCAATGTTGTGTTTGCTTCTGTTATAGAGGAAGTATCATTTTTAGGTTGCCATGAATTCTACAATTAACTTACGTTAATATTTAAGACTTGGTCTAATTTGTGTTACTTAACAATTTAGTTTCATTTGTGTAGATGTATGCATATGAAGTACTTGCTTTTGAGTGACAAACAAGAGCATATTACAATGCCTTGACATTATCTCCATATGTACTGCTCCGACAGTTTGCAAGCCAAGATATGGAACTGTTTTAAGACCCACTACTCTTCTCCATTAACCTTCCACTTCTTACCACTATGGTTGTAACTATCATATCTCCATAACTTCCCCATGATCTTTCACCATGATCTCAAATGTTTAATGTTATGTTTATGATATTTTTTTGTATACCTCTATATAAAATTATAAATAGAGGATGAGGTGATATTGTATACACTTGAAAGAAATAAAAAGTTCTCGTCTCTTTCTCTTTACATTCTTGTCTATTTTTTTGTTTCATATTGTTATTTTGAGTTTAATTTCTTAACCTCCTCAAATTATTATAGGAAATGTTGGCAAACCAACTCAAAAGGTCGATGCATCAAATTCTACTTCTCTTGGGATTCCCTTTTTCTATTATCATAAATTCATAATGATAAATTTTCTTTTATTGGGTATATATCCCAAATGAGGGACGATTCACTGTTTTGTATCAACATGCATGTATATTTATTATGTCTTCCGTTTCAATTTAGATGAGGTCGTTTGACTCGGTGCAAAATTTAAGAATTTTTTTTTTTTTTAAATTTGTGATCTTAAAAACTAAACAATTTAGATGAGGTCGTTTGACTCGGTGCAAAATTTAAGAATTTTTTTTTTTTTTTAAATTTGTGATCTTAAAAACTTAAAAGGTAAAAACTTTGTGGGGTCATGATATTTGTGTGATTATAAAAACTTGTCATTAAGGGTAAAATAAGGAGTTTAAAATTGAATTATTTTTAAATTTAAAAATATATTATTTATTTTAGAACAGATTAAAAAAAAAGATCTCATTTAAATTAAAACGGAAGGAGTATTTAACTCCGCAGCCTTTTAAAATATTCTCATTTCATAGTCCTTGCTTAATTATGCATTATGCACAAAATATAGTATTGTCAGAAGTTCTACGGAATTACTTCAGAAGGAATACTGATGACGTCGTCTTTTTGTCTATTATCTTTAATAAACGGGTTGAACAGAATTTCCATATCCACTGATAAAACCGAAAAAAGGAGAGCTAAAAAACCAAAACAAAACAATCCAACTTTACATTGATTCAATTTAGTGAGTCTTTACATATATATAAACAAACACATGTAGTGAATTATTTTTGGACAAAACGTTGACCCAAATAGACCACTTATCATTTAGATTTTAGAATTCTTATAGAAAAGGCATTTTTCTTTTTCTTTCCTTTTTATTTTAAATACTATGATGGGCGTGTATCATATGTCACATACTTCTCTTTAACTCCATCGTGTGGAAATGTTTATGCTCACCGGATATCTTGCTATAGTATATACTTTTTCCCGGTGTAAAAAAAAATATCTCTTTCCTTATTTGAAAATAATTTATCTATTTATAGCCATACAAAATATATGTGTCTCATTTTATTCCACAAATTTAAAAGTATTTTCTCTTTTCTTAAATTTTATATTTTGTGCCCAGTTAAATGAGTTTGCGAAGGGAGTATTACATTAGTATTATTTTTACTTTTCATTCCATATAATCAAACAAGACAGACAAAAGATGTCGGCCGTTAGTAATCTACTACCCCTTCTATCCCAAAAGAAATGTTGCGCTGAAAAAGAAATGTTGCAGCTGAAAGAGTAAGCTGTCGAGACTTGAGCATATAAATCCTTTTTTTTTTTTTTGTATAAATTAAAACTGATTTCTGAAAACTTTAAGATAAGATCTAAAGATTCAAAATTTCGTAAGAAGAATCATACATCACAACATTTCATACCAAAGATAATTTTGCTGTAGTAGCCATACCTGAATAGGGACACCTGGACAAGATTTTGGGGCCACCACATGGCCGCGGGCTCAACCAAATACCGGCGAAAAATACCAGCCCAACCAAACCCCAAAACTTGCGTCGTAATAACGACGATCAACGCCACCCAAAAACTCAACTTCTGCTTGTAGAACAACTTCACGGCACTCACCACGTGAATCGCATAAGGATTCCCAGCGCCTGAGTTAGCAAAGATCGTGATAAGCACGTGTTCTTTCACGTTGAATGGGCCGGGATTCAGTGTGAACTCCCACTTGCTTCCTTTGAAAAAACTTCGGTTCGTAATGGCCTTGGCCATGAGGTGACCTAACGGGACCACCGCAATTTGGGCGGAGATGGAGGTGATGGTGAGCGGCTCACGGCGGTACCAGAAGAACTGATTGAGGAAAGAGAGGAGGAAACAAGCGATAGTGCCGAGCACCCACATGCGGAAAGTGACGACCGGAAAAGTGGGGTCGTCGGTGATGGGGACAGTGAGTGCCACCTGTTCAACCGAAGAGTTATCGTCATCTTCGCTTTGAACTGCAAATGTGTGATTTTTTTTAAAGAGAAATGAAAGAATTAATATGAGTAATTGGAAGAGTAAATGGAGGAGGAATCAGTGAATTCTTACGAAGTTGAGCTGAGATTTCTGAGTGTTGCTCCGTAACATTCATCATTTCTTCTCGGTCTTCAAGTTTTTTGCTAAGGTGGAATGATGAGTGAACAGACGATGAAATTATATTTGTATTTCACTCAAAAAATATTATAGTGAAAAAAAATATCTGAAATTTTGAAAAAATGGTCTAACATCACTTTTTGATTTTTGAAAATGAGTAAAAACTTACAAAGTTTCATGAATAAATACATTTAAAAAGAAAAAAAAATCGCAAAAAAGGGGGAAAAAAAATTATGGACGAACTGGTCCTTACTATCAGTCTATCACTTCACGTAATAGACTCTCTCGGCTGAAGACAAATATAGCAAAAAATCAATGACCTGGAACGCACAAAGTGGAATATTACCTGCTACTGTTAATTTTCTTTTCTTTTTGGTTTTTAAGGAAAAAAATAGAGGCTTTAATGGTGTATTCACTATTTTTTAAGTAATTTATGTTCTCACTTTATTACTACTGGTAGAAAGTTTTTTATGATTTATAAAGTCAAATAAAATTCAACTTCAATAATTAATAGAATTTTCAAAACAAAATTCAAGTTGAGCAAAAACTTAGAGCATGTTTGGATTAGCTTAAAAAAAGTGGTTTTTAAGTGTTGGAGCTTATTTTATAAATAAGCAGTTACATGTTTGGATAAAGTGTTTGAAACTTTAAAAAAGTTGTTGAAGTGTTTGGCAAACAAGTGCTCGTAAGCACTTTTTATTAACAAGACAAAAATATCCCTAAAGCTGTTAACATTATAAAGGAGCTAATTACAGGAGTAGCTATTATATATAAGTATAATATATTAAAAAAGAAAGATGAAAAAAAAACTGAAAATATATTTTAAAAAATCCGGGGGTGGAGGGGGGTGGGGTGNATTTTGGTATTATAAAAACTTATAAAGGACAAAAGAGTAATTTTATTGGTCAAACTAAAATGGCTTTTAAGCCAAAATAAAAAAAGTTGGGATAAGCCAACTTCTTGCTTTTGGCCCTTTTAAAGCATTTTTAAGTTTTTTTTAAGCAGCTTATTTTTTTGCCAAACACTTCATTTAATAAAAAAGTACTTAAAAGCTGGTTTAAGCCCATCAAACACCCTCTTACTTTTCGGAAGCACGTCTTTTAAGTTTTTAAAATAGAAGAGAATAAGACGAGTTAAGTATATATGGTTATAATCTTTTTTTGGAGCTGTTAATAAGTAATTATAACAATTTAGATACATATTATTCTGAAGAAGAATATTTAACCAAAGAATCGGATTCTTAGTCAAAGCTTATTTTAAGAAGTACTCGGGCTTCTGATAATCAAGAAATTCAATACTAATAATAATAGAAATAAGAATTGAGAATAGTAAGAAAAATTGTAGAAAGCACAAGAATGTAAAGTATATTCCAATAGTGATCAGAACATATGCATACAAATAATATTTCTTTCCTTTTTATAGGGAGCTTCAGGTATAATGTCTATTCCTCTTAATGATTGAGCATTTATATCATTAATGAAACGTTATAATAGGTAATCATAACTGTCTCGTGAAAATTCTGTAACGTTTGAACTCATTGATTGAAGATCTATGAATCTACACTCTTTTCTGTCCTGATTCACTTTGACCGTGTCTCTTCTACTCTTTGAATAGACTCAAGCGCTCGTTTCTAGTCATCTCGTGGGTATTTAGCTCGTATCTACTTACTTCGTATCTCTTTCTAAGTTTTCCTCTAGTTGTCATTCTTTCATTGATCCACGTGGCTTGCCATGTCAACCACTTGATTAATTCCACGTGTAATATTTATTTTTACTAATACAGATAGTCCCCCCACTTACCAATTATTCATCAATTAAATATTTGGGAAGTGGATACTCATTTATGGCGGGAACTTTTTGCCGCCATTTCACTCGTGCCATTGAATCTGCTTCTGAACCAATACGTCGCTTGTCACTTCCATTTACTGCATGTGCCACGTGGCAGTCCCAGATTGGTTCTGCAATTCTTCGGCGGGTTTTAGGGCTTTTTGCGGCTGCATCAGTCACGAAGTGACAATTTTCATAATGGCACTCCCTTCATTATTTGCCTTTTTTGGCGGTTGCCGCTGCATATAAATACTTCATTTGCCTTTGCTTCTACGAAAAACTTCCTTCTTCTTTCATAACTTACACATATTTCTTTCTCACTTAGTTATGTCTTCCTCAAATCCAGACCCTAAAAGAGTTATAATTGTAGACGAATTCTCCCCTTCTTCTGCTCCGATTCGGAGTAGGAGAGGTGACAGATTAAGAAGTTTAGGATATGTATCTACTCGAGGTTCCCCTTCTCAACTTAATATTACTCCTCCATCAACTTCTAGTGCTACACCTTCATCATCTTGTAGGACTAGAGCTTCATCATCACATAGATCTTCTGCTAGGAGTAGAGAATCTAATGAACCACTTCGTGAACCTACAGTAGACGAAATCATACCCACTGAACTCTCCTTTGCCATTGATAGTGAGGCAATAAAAAACCAAGTCACTTCCATGACATCACATGACCGCGTGATATTTACCCTTCTCAAATCACTGAGGGCTTAATTTCCATTGTGCGTAGAGATTGTTGTTGGAAATTTGATTTTCTGATTTTGGTCCCCAATGAGAATCAAAGGATTACTTCTTATAAAGATGGCTTTTTATTTCGTATACACATATCCCTTCACATTAGGTTTCAGGCCTCCCATCGATCCAGTCATTATTGAGTTTTGTCGCTTCTTCAATGTATGTTTGGGACAAATCGGTCCTATTATTTGGAGGGCAGTGGCATGCCTTAGGTACCTAGAAAATTTGGCTTCTCTTCTTTTCACCTTCTACCATCTGATCCATCTCTACTCTCCCAAATTATTTCGTCAGGGAGTTTTCACTCTTGTGGCAAGGAGTAAGAGAGTTTTGGTCAGCCCTGAGGACGATAAAGATTATGGATGGTATGCTAGGTTTGTTGTTGCCCCTACTAGTGGATTAGTAGGTGAAGAGAATATGCCCTTCCTTGAGAAGTGGAACTTTTCTCGTAAGTTACCTTTTCATTTATTTTCTTTCCATGATGAGTATACGTTCTCATAACTGTTTTTTCTCTCTTTCTTTCAGCAACCATGAGACTGTTGAGGAGATTCCCAGTTTTCGTGGTTGGGTAGAAAAATTATTAACAGTTGCTTCGATGGAGGAAAAGTCTTGGAATAGTTAGGTTTGGATTGAAAGTAAAAACTCATGGTAAGCTTCTTTTTTTTACTTTCTTTTTACCCTCATATTTTCCTCAAAACTTATTGACCCTTTGGCTTATCAGGGTTTCCTGTTCGTGGTGTTACTGCTGCTGCAATTACTGCTTTAAGGCTCTCTTTATCGAAGGCTCAGGAGATAATTTTGGGTTCTTTATCAAAAAGGAAGGCAGATATGACACATAATTCTGAAGATGAAGAAGAGAAAGAGGAAGGCTCGTTGGTCCGAAAGCTACGAGCAAGGAGACGAGTTATTTCTGATGATAAATCTACTCCCCTTCCTAGTTCAACTCCCATAACTGAGTCTGATGATGCCACCAAAGTGAATGCTGATGAAGAAACTCCTGCTGTCACCAATAATTCAGTTGAACAACTTTTCTCTCGAGGGTTTAATGAAGAAAATATTGGCTCAATTTCTGAGGAAGCGCCTCTTGCCATTTTTCCTGCATCTACTCCAATGGAACCTCAATTACCCATGCCTATCTCTATCTCTGCTGCCCCAACTGTGACTCTCGTGGCTCCTTCGACTGCCCCTACTACCGTACCTTCTCACGTTGAAATCAGTTGTTCTAGTAGTGGGGCGATGAGACAAATTACCATAGAAGTTCCTGCTGAAGGTAACCTTTTGAAAAAATTGGGCCAGGCTGATGTATGGTTCAAGCCTTTGATTGGCCCAGTCAAAAAGTCGAAGTTGGAAAGCCATAGTTCTCTTACATGGATGACCGATATTGTACATTCGTCTTTGAAGGTACACATCATGTGTTCTACTTTTCAGAATTTTACCTCTATTTGTATCACATTTTCCTTTTTATTGTGTAGATCAATCTCATTGGTACAGAGATGATGAAAATGATTATGCATACGGAGCAACTGATGAACGACTACCATACTGAGGCAGATAATCAGAAAAAGCAATTCGAGAGTCTTCAGCTTGACATCGAAGTTATAGAGGAAGAAAAATGTACCTTGAGCAGCAGGTAAGAGTCATGGTAGCGAAGTTGGCCATTGAGAAGGCTTCATCAAACCAGGCAGGCAAGGACAAAAATCTCCTTGAATCTTCATTCGCTGAACAACTTTCCCAGGCTTCTGAGGAGATAAGAAGCTTAAAAGATTTATTAAACAATAAGGAAGCTTATTCTGGGGAACTTGTTCAAATGCTCACACAAGCTCAAGAGGATCTTCGTGTGTCCTCTAATAAGGTTCAGTTCTTGGAGAGATCCCTTGCCCTGTTGCAAGCTTCCTATGACGCAGTATTGATTGAAAAGGATGAGTTAAGAGCTGAAATTGATCAATGGGAGAAAGATTACGAGGCTCTTAAGGGTAAAGCACTCTTTGATATAAGTTGGTCTTATTTGAATACCTGCCTTGAAACATTAACGGAGGTAGGCCAGGAGAACTTTGACTTAAAATCTGAAATTGTAAAGACCAAAGAGATAATCGAGAGAGCCCGGCAAAGTCAAAGTTTTTCGTCACCCGAGGTTGATGTTCTCGAAGGTGATGAGATTATACCTGTTGAAGTTGCTGCTCAACCCTCATCTGCTCAAGCTGCTCTTCCTTCTGATGAAGCCAATCCCCCCCTCCCCCTACAGTGAAAAGTGATATTTGGAAGTATTTTATTTTTATTTTTTATGTTGGAACAATTGGTGGTTTACCCCCGGTCCCATTTGGGGGTAAAGTTTTTGGAAAGTCCCCAGGTCAGTTTTGGGGTTGTTTTTGTATAAATCAAATATGTTTGAACTAAGTTCGCACTTAGTTTTAACCGTTTTATAATATCAATCTTAAGTTTTTTGCTCAACTTGTGTGATATTTTAATTTGAGTTTTTGTCTTACTCTTAGTGTTTGCATAAAAATGCTTTGATTTTTCGTGTCTTTTTGAAACAAACACGATCTATAAAAGAGGGCCCTTTTATGAACGACACTTAATGAATAAGACGTCTCAACTTCATAATGGTGTAAATATACGAAAAAGAAATAGGAATACACATGTCCCTTTGAGTAGTGTTCCGAAGAAAGTTTTTGTATTATTTGAACTTTCATAATGCTTTACATGTGTTCGAGTATCGTCTATGACTCTTTGTAATTATTTTTTTACAACAAATTTGAATAAATACAAGAGTATAAATTATAACCCGTGACTAAATACTGCCTTTAACCTAAACATTCATTTACATCCACGAGTATGTTCTTTGTAGGTTTTTGAATCAGACTTGCGTTTTTGGCTCTTGACTTCGCTCTTGACTTTCGATTTGTTGGGTAAAGTAAAACTCAGGCTTGACTTGAATTCTGACTCTTTCTAGTCTTCTTTGCCTTCCATATTATATAGCCCCCCAAGTGTTCGAGCTTTGAAGTATGAAATCTCGAGAACTTGACTATTCCTTCCTTCCAGTCCATTTTATGAAAAGGAAAAACATACGGAACTCGAAGGTATATAGTTTAGATGATGACTACTTAACCCATTGAAATTTCCATTAGAAAGGTTGTAACCCTAGACCGGGAATTAAGTTACTTCCGTGTGTCTTTCAGGTCTGATATCATCATTTGGTATGGGTTAGCTTTTTGCCTATCATCTAAAATTGTTAGTATAATTTTAACTGTACTAAATAAAAGCGTATGTAAATGGTACCTGACCGTGGGTACTTCTTTTGCTTAGAATTAGTACTTCTTTAAATGAACAATGTTCCAGCTCGAGGGTAAGACCTTGCCATCCATAGTTTCCAACTCATAAGCACATTTCCCTGCAATACCTCGAACTTTATAGGGTCCTTCCCAATTTGGTTTGAACTTTCCTGGTCCAACAACTTTTGTTGATTGGAAAACTTTTTTAAGAACGAAGTCCCCAATTTTGAAATATCTGAGGTGAGCTTTTCTGTTGTAATACCGCTCTATAATCTGTTTTTGTGCTGCCATGCGAATTAAAGAGGCCTCCCTTATTTTCTCGAGTAAATCTAAATTTGTTCTTAGCTCGTTATTTTTTTATCTTCTGTTGCTAATGTGAATCTCATGCTTGGCTCACCAATTTCGATTGGTATTAGAGCCTCTGAACCGTAGACAAGTGAAAATGGAGTCTCTCCTGTGACTGTTTTTGCTGTAGTTCTATAAGCCCATAATACTCCTGGTAACTCTTCAGGCAAATTCCCTTTTGACTTCTCTAGTCTCTTCTTCAAATTATTGATGATGATCTTATTTGTTGACTCATCTTGTCCATTAGCCACGGGGTGATAAGGTGAAGAGGTGATACGTTTGATTTGCCAACTTTGGAAGAATTTTGTGTTTTGCGAGCCTATAAATTGCGGGCTATTATCACATACGATCTCTTTTGGAACTCCAAAGCGACATATGATATTTAGCCAAATGAAATTCTTCACCTCTTTTTCTCGTACCTGTTTAAAAGCACCTGCTTCTAACCATTTTGTAAAAATAATCTGTTAGTACTAGTAAAAACCGTACCTTTCCTTTGGCTTGTGGTAAGGGTCCTACTATATCCATTCCCCAAATGTCCACGGAGAAATAATCGAATGTAATAATTCTGCAGGTCGATGCATATTGTTAGCATATCATTGACATTTATCGCATTTGGCTATAAAATTTTCCGCATCTTCTTCCATTTTAGGCCAGTAGTACCCTGCTCTGATTAGAGTTTTAACTAGAAACCTTCCACTTGAGTGATTTCCGCAATGTCCTTCATGTACTTCTTTCATCGCGTACTCAGTTTGATTAGGTCCGAGGCATCTTGCTAAAGGACCACCAAACATTTTGCGATATAAATTGTCTCGAATTAGATAGTACCGAGCGACTTTCCGTCAAAGTGCTTGAGATTCTTTCTCATCTTCAGGTACGACCCCATACTGCAAAAAAATTACAATTTTGTTTCTCCAATCCCAGTGTTTAACCAAATAATTAGATCCTTTGACCAAAGCTATTTCTAGGATGAACACGGGTTACTAATAATCAAGGAAATAATATTAAATAAAGAGAAATGAGTAGTAGACAATATTGCAGAAGTATAGAAAAGAAAAGTAGATTGTATTCGAAAATCAGATGATCCTTTACAAGCTGTATTCCCGTCTCTTATATAGGAGATTCCTTGATATAACGTACAACTCTTGCTATGATTGCCCATTAATGACTAATTATGACATTAATGGGGCGTTACAAAGGATAACGGTAATTGGGGTACAGTTACATAACGTATGAGTAATCAATGATGGGTCCTCGAATCTGCCCGTAGCTTTGTCCAGATTCATTCTGACCGTGTCTCTTCCCTGTTTTGATCAGGTTGAGTTTCCCGTGGCTGATGGACTCGATGGTTTATTGATCTGTGCCTCTTTGTTCCGTATCTCTTTATAGAATCACGTCCAGCTGTCGCGTTTCCCTTGGTCCACATATCCGGCTGAGTTTTCTAGAATCAGCTAACGTGTGAGACTCTTTTTTACCAATACAGATAGTCCCCCCACTTATCATTTATTTATCGATTAATATTTGGTAAGTGGATACGCATTTATGGCAGGAATATTTTGCCGCCACTTTACCTCGAAACATTGTATCCTTCTCTGAATCATAGGCGTCGTTTTTCACTTCTATTTAATGTTCAAACCACATATCCTTCTTAGATTGGTTTTGCAGTTACTCGGCGCTTTTTAGGGCTTTCTGCGGCTGTGTCAGTCCCGAAGTGAAATCTTCAATTATGATTTTTCATCATTATATATATATATATATTTTTTTTTTCCATGTTTGATGGTTGTCCTCAAGTATAAATACCTTTCTTATTTTCTTTGCTTCCATGAAACACTTTCTAACTTTGTCTTTTGTAAAGAACTTTTTCTTTCCTTTGTAAACATGTCTTCTTCAAATCAACCTCATAGAGTAATAAATATTGAGAATTTAACGCCATCTTCTGCTCCGACTAGGGGTCGGAGGGGTGGTAGACTTAGGAGTCTAGGATCCACTCCTTCAAGAGGCCCTTCTTTTTCTCAGATAGTTTCCCCTCCTTCCGCTAGGTCTCTAGTTTCTCCGAGGGCTAGGGCTTCCCGGCCTTTGTCTAGAGGTAGAGATGAACGCCTTCATGAACCTGGAGTTGAAGAAATTATTCCTGTTGAGTTTGTCTTTGCTAGAGATAATCAAGTTCTCGTAGACCAATCTTCTTCCCTTGAGTGTGACGAAAGGTATCCAACCCTTATTACTGAGGGTCAGATTTCCCTTGTTCGTAGGGAGTGTTTTTGGAGGCCTGATTTCCCTGTCTACATTCCGAATAGTAATTAAAGAATAACGTCTTACAATACAGGATGCTCTTTTGTTTATACGTACCCTTTTACTCTAGGGTTTAGACCTCCCATTGATCCAGTCATAATTGAATTTTGCCGTTTCTTCAATAACTGCTTAGGACAAGTTGGTCCGCTTGTGTGGCGAGTTTTCGCATGTATTAGGAGTTTAACTTCTTTAGCCTCGGTTCCTTTTACTTTCAACCATCTTATTCATCTCTACTCTCCTACCTTGTTTCGTCAAGGGATTTTTACTCTGACTGCTAGGAGTAAAAGAGTGCTGGTAACCCCTGGAGATGATAAGGATAGGGGTTGGTACCTCCGGTATGTCGCTGTACCCACTGTTGGTTTAGTGGGTGAAGAAAATCTTCCCTTCCCTGAGAAGTGGAATCATGCACGTGAGTACGCTTTAGCTTACATATATTTACTTTTCCTCGTTATGACTTGAGATGTTTTACTAACACCGTATCTATTTTTTCTTCTCTCAGCAATCATGGGTACTGTTGAGAATGTCTCTGGTATCCGTGATTGGGTAGAAAAATTATTGTCCGTTGCTCATTTAGAAGAGAGATATTGGAAGTACTTTGCTGGGAAGTACAGTTGGCATAAAAAGACCCCCGGCAAGTGAAGCTTTTGTTCTTGCTTCTTTCCTTACTCGAGCCTCTTCTTTCTCTGTTGCTTAACATTTTCCCTTTTGATAGGGTTCTCTGCTCGTGGGGTGCCTGCTTCATCTATCCCGAAGATGTCTTTGGCCCAGGCCCAAGAGATTATTGTTGGTTCGTCTTCCTCAAAGAGGAAGATTGGTGAATCACGTTCCGTAGAAGAAGAAGAAGAAGAGGATGCTTTGGTGCGCAGGCCACGGAGAAGGCGGGTGGTTTAGGACGATGAGTCTACACCAATGACTTTGCCTTCCGTGTCTGTGGTTGAGCCCTCTACCTTTGAAGATGTTTCACATTCCCCCATTCATAAGTCTGTAGATTACTTGTTCCATGAAGGTTTTGACCTTGCTCCTGATGATATCCCTTTGGCTGCTGGTTTTCCTGCTTCTTTAAGAGAAGCTGTCTCATATGCTCCTTTGGCTATTACGGATTCTGCTGTTGCTTTGCCCGTGGCTTCCTCAACTCTTCAATCCTCCGTGCCTGCTACTTTGCCCGTGGCTTCTCCAGTTCCTCAACCCTCCGTGCCTGTTGTTGCTTCATCTCTGCCTGTTTCCATGCCTTCCGCTAGGGAAGTAGGGTCTTCCAGCAGAGAGATGCGGCAGGTGATAATAGAGGTTCCAGCTGAGGGGAATCTTTTCAAGAAAACGGGTGAGTCTGAATTTTGGCTCAAGCCTTTGATAGGTCCCACTGAGAAAACCAAGCTAGCCAGCCATAGTGCTCTTACATGGGCCAATGAAGTTGTGCATTCCTCTTTGAAGGTATGATGCAGGTTATCCTCTTTCATTTTCATATATGAAATTTATCATATCTAATTGGTTTATTTCTTGTAGATTAATCTTATAGGCATGGAGCTCATGAAGAGGATCTCAAATACGGATCAAGAGACAAAAGAGTTGCAGGACAAATACTGATAACTGGAAAGAACAATATGATAGCCTAAGTATTGACATGGATGCCTTAAAAGAGGAAAGGAGTACCTTGAAGCGGCAGATGAGGATCATGGAGGCAAAACTGGAAGTAGAGAAGGCTTCTTCTAGTCAGGCTGATAAAGATAAGAGTGTTCTGGAGTCCTCATTTGCTGAGTAGCTGTCCCGCGCCTCAGAGGATATTAGAGACTTGAAAAACTTACTGGGGCAGAAGAAGGAATACTCAGGCGAGCTCGTGCAATCACTCACTCATACTCAAGAGGACCTTCGTAATGCTTTAGATAAAGTTGAAACTCTAGAGGAGTTGATTGTACCGTTAAGGACCGCCCATGAAGCTGTTGAAGCAGAGAAGGACAGATTGAAAGTTGAGCTTCAAGTATGGGCAAGGGATTATGAAGATCTTGAAGAGGTGGCTGTTGTTGATGTGAGCTGGGCGTATATGAACTCTCGCCTTGACACATCGACGAAAATGAGTCAAGAGGGTTTCGACCTTAGTGCTGAAATAGCTAAAACTAAGGAAGCCATGTAGAAGGCTCAATAAGGTCATAACCTCTCTTCACCTGATGGTGAGACTCTTGCTGCTCGTCCCTCTTCATCCCTAGTTTCTTCCGTTCCTCCTGTTGATGAAGAAGTCAATGCTCCTTCTCGAGAAGATTAAAGTGCTGATTCACCCTTTTTCTTTTTTTTATTTGATTGGTGATTACCCCCAGCTCCATCAGGGGTAAACTTGGATCTTTCAAAAGTCCCCAACTGACAACTTAGGGGCATTTCGATGTATAAACTATATGCGGCTAAGTACTAGTTTGTACTTAGTTCTTACTTAGCCGCTTTTTTCGAATATATGCAAATTAAGACTTTTTGCTTCGAGTTTCTGCTTTACTCTTAAGTCTTTTGCATGGTTAATTTTTGAGGTTTTTGTTTTTACCTCTGAATTTTTGCATGAGGATGCTGTAATCACTCGTACCTTTTCATAGTATGTACGGTGTTTGTGAGCCTTTTTGTAGTAGGCTTCATTTATGAAAGAGGGCCCTTTATGATTGACATGAAGAAGACGTCTCAACTTCATGATAATGCAATAGAGTGATAGGAATTTTACACATGTTTAAGAATGTTTCCAAGGAAAGTTTTTTTGTTTGAACTTCCACGACATTTTACATGTGTTTGATTATCGTCTAAAACTCATGTTGCAATTGTTTTTGTTTAACAGATTTGATATACACTTGTATTTCGTAACTATTTTTCATAGGGAATAGTTTTTCGATATTAATACAAGGGAACAACTGTTTTTCACTAGTAACAATTTTTATAAAGATTGGGGTTTCTACCCGCAACTGTCTTTATTGATAACAGTTTTATAATAAGTACGAGGAAAATGCTTTTTCATCCGTAACTGTTTTGTTTGACAACAGTTTTCTGAACAAATACATGGATTTTGATCTTTCATTCGTAACTGTTTTATTTGATAATAGTTTTTATTGAGTAAGTACAAATGATGATGATCTTTTACCCCTAACTGTTTGTGTTACAACAGTTTTGAATAAGTATAAAGATGTACATTCTTCCTCGTGACTAATATTTTGCCTTTCAGCCTGAACATGTTCGAAGGTCTTTTGCATTTTTGCATTAGGCTTTGTATTTGGATGACTCTTTTGATCTCTTTCGATTCTACTCGAATCACTTGTCTTGTTGGGTAGATGGGTCTTCAGGCTCGAGCTTTTGACTTTCTAATAGTCTTCTTTGCTTCGTCTTAGCCTTCCATACTGTATAGTCCCCCAAGTGTTTGAGCTTTGAAGAATGAGATCTCGAGCACTTGATTATTCCTTCCTTGTGGTCCTTTTCCTAAAAAGGAAAAACATTCTGGACTCAAAGGTATATAGTTTTTTAGATGATGACTGCTTAACCCTTTAAAACGTCCATCAGAAAGTGTAACCCTAGACCGGGAATTGTGTTATTTCCTCGCGTCTTTGCAAGTCTAATATCATCATTTGGTGAGGGTTACTTTTATGCCTATCATCTAAAAAAGTTAGTAAATTTTTTAAATGTTCAAAATAAAATCGAACGTGTGATACCTAACCGGGGGTATTTATTTTCCTTAGAAGTAATACTTCTTTAGGTAGATGGCGTTCCAGCTTGTTGGTAGAATTCTGGGTCCATAGCTTCCAACTCATAGGCGCCCTTCCCAGCTATACCTCAGGATTTTGTAGGGTCCTTCCCAGTTTGGATTTAGCTTTCCTGCGCTTGCTTCTTTCGTTGATTGAAAGACTTTTTTGAGGACGAAGTCCCCAATCTAGAAGTACCTAAGATGAGCTTTACGGTTGTAATAACGATCTATGATTTGTTTTTGAGCTGCCAACCGTATCAGTGCTGCTTCTCTCCCTGGTTCGAGCAGGTCCAGATTGGTTCCTCAATTCGTCATCGTTTGCTTCCTCCATAAAAACCGCTCCAAGGCCAACTCTCGAGGCATCACAGTAAACTGTATAAGAGGCTGAACCCGTAGGCAAAATCAATACCGGAGCTGTAGTCAAGGCTGACTTGAGCTTTTGAAAGATCTCCTCACACTCCTCAGTCCACCTGAACTGAGCACCCTTCTAGGTCAGCATGGTCATAGGTGCTGTAATAGATGAAAATCCTTCTACGAAACGACGATAGTACCCTGCCAAACCAAGGAAACTACGAATCTTGGTAGCTGATGACGGTCTAGGCCAGCTCTGCACCGCCTCTATGTTCTTTGGGTCAACCTGAATACCCTCACTAGACACCACGTGCCCCAAGAACGCTACTGAATCAAGCCAGAACTCACACTTCGAAAATTTTGCATACAATCTCTTCTCCCTTAAGGTCTGAAGCAAAACTCTCAAATGCTGCTCATGATCCTCCCGAGATCGGGAATACACCAAGATATCGTCAATAAACACGATGACGAAAGAGTCCAGATAAGGCCGGAATACACTGTGCATCAAGTGTATAAAGGCTGCTAGGGCATTGGTCAGCCCGAAAGACATAACTAGAAACTCATAATTACCATATCTAGTCCTGAAAGCAGTCTTCGGGATGTCGGGCCCCCGAATCTTCAACTGATGATAGCCGGAACACAAGTCAATCTTGAAAAATATCCCGGCACCCTGTAACTGATCAAACAAGTTATCTATACGAGGCAAGGGATACCGGTTCTTCACCGTAACCCTGTTCAGCTACCGATAATCAATACACATACGCATAGAACCATCCTTCTTCTTTACAAACAACACCAGTGCACCCCACGACGAGACACTAGGCCGAATGAACCCCTTATCTAGGAGTTCCTGAAGCTTCTCCTTTAATTCCTTTAGCTCCACTGGTGAGGTGGAATAGAAATAGGCTGGGTGCCTGGCACCAGGTCAATACCAAAATCGATGTCCCTGTCAGGTGGCATGCAGGAAACACGTCCAGAAAGTCACGGACCACAGGAACCGAATCAATAGCGGGAGTCTCACCACTAACATCCCTCACAAAATCCAGATAAGATAAACACCCCTTCTCAACCATGCGCTGGGCCTTCAGGTAGGAAATCACCCTGCTAGTTCAACCCTCGGACATCCTGGCATAGCTAAGGTTACAGTCTTAGCGTGACAATCAAGAACATCATGACACGGAGATAACCAATCCATGCTCAATATCACATCAAAATAGACCATGCTGAGTAACAGTAGGTCCACTCGGGTCTCCAGACCCCCAATAGATATCACACACGACCGATACACACGGTCCACAACAATAGTATCGCCCGCCGGAGTCGACACATGAACAGACGTAACTAAAGACTCATGGGGCATATCCAGAAAATGGGAAAAATATGATGAAACATAGGAATATGTAGAACCAGGGTCAAATAAAGCCAAAGCATCTCGGCGACAGACTGAGACAATACCTGTGATCACTGCATCAGAGGTCATAGCATCTGGCCTGGTTGGAAATGCATACATACGGGCCTGACCTCCACCTGCTCGACCTCCCACTCTAAGGCGGCCTCTATCTGACTGACTACTACCCCTGGATGCCTGGGCGGGTGGTGAAGTAACTGGAGCTGAAGTCGAAGGCTGGCCCCTCTGCTGAGAAGAACCACCAGGACGGCATGGACACTGCCTCCACATGTGCCCAAACTCGCCGCACTCAAAGCAACTCCCTGGAGCTGGAGATGAGGACTGATAGAAACCCCTGGCACCAGAATGGCCACTAGAAGAATCATGCATAGAGGAACTCTGAACTGGTGGTGCTCGAGCTGCACCCTGGTCTGGGAGGGCACCGAATGAAGAACGACCTGGCTGAGAACCGCGGGGACAATACCCCGAAGATGCACCACTATAGGCTGGGCGGAATGACTGAGGAGGCCTGAATGAACGGTCTCTACCATGCTAAAACTGACCCCTGGAAAGAGCACCACTAGAACCACCCGATCCACGAGGCCGCTTGGCCTCCCTCTCCTCCCGCTCCTGGTGGCGAACCGACTCAATATCTCGAGCAATATCAACAACCTGCTCGAATGTAGCATCTGATACCCTCTCTCGAGTCATGAAAATGTAGAGCTGATACATGAGGCCATCCACGAACCTCCTAATCCTCTCCCTATCAGTAGGGACCAACTCGTTGGCATGACGAGCCAACTCCGAAAACCGCATCTCATACTGCATCACTGATAGCTCCCCCTGACGCAGTTGCTCAAAAATCCTGCGCTGCTCCTTCCTATGAGACTGGGGTATATATTTCTCCAAAAAGATAGTGGAGAACTGCTGCCAGGTGAGGGGTGCTGAACCAACAGGCCTATGCCTCTCAAAAGACTCCCACCAAGTGAAAGCAGCACCAGAAAACTGAAAAGTAGCAAACGAGACCCCACTGGTCTACAGAATCCCAGCAGGACGTAGCATCCTCTGACACTTATCCAAAAAACCATGGGCATCCTCGCCCTCAGCGCCACAGAATATCAGAGGCTGTAGTCTACCAAACCTCTCCAGTCTATGCTGCTCGTCCTTTGGCAGCCGGAACTATGAAGTCCCAAACTGGAGCAACCGGCTGGGCTGGAACGACCCCCGGTGTCTGATGGCCCTGAGTAACCTGCTCAGGTGTCCGGGCAACTGGAGTCTGACTGCCTCCCCCGGCCTGAGAAGTAGCGGCAACTGCCTGAGTAAGGGTGGTACACACAGTCAATATCTGAGCCAAGGTATCCTGAAGACCCAGAATAATAATAGGCACTGCCGGTGCCTGAGCCTGTCCCGCTGGAGCATCTGCGGCAGGAATCTGATCCTGAACAGTAGGGGGATCAACTAGTACTGCCTTGGCTGCTGCACGGGATGGCCCCTACCTCTACCACAACCTCAACCTCTCGCTGGTCTAGCTTGTGGCTGATCACCCTGATCGGTAGCACGAGTCCTCACCATCTGTGAGAGAAGGAAACAACAGAAGTTTAGATTTCCAGAATCAACAAAATGGTACGACAAAATTCAAGAAAAATGAGATTGTTCCTAAGGATTCCGCAGCCTTTCGAAGATAAGTACAGAGGTCTCCGTACCGATCCGCAAGACTCTACTAAACCTGCTCATGACCGTTGAGTCCTATGTAACCTAGGCTCTGATACCAACTTTTCACGACCTCAAATCCTAAACCGACCGTGATGGCGCCTATAATGGAACTAGGCTAGCCAACCATCATATATTTACAGTTTCTTCCAAAATTTCCGACTCATTTTCAACATTTCATAAACGTAAATAAATTACTGAATCTATTAAGAAAAACAAATAGTTAAACAGTCTAAAACTACTCCCAAGACCTGGAGTCAACATGTCATGAGCATCTAAGGATAATACCAAAAATTCTACTATTATAATACAAGACCTCAGAACGAATAACTAGGTACAACATAAGAAGGAAAAACAGAGATGCTGCGGACGCTGAATAGCTACCTCTATGTCCCGAACTCCGGCTCCGCACGGAAAATATGGCTAACGCTCGGTATCAACACCTGCATCTGCACACATGGGTACAGGGAGTAATGTGAGTACGCCAACTCAATAATAATGGAAATAAATCAAGTCTAAGCAATAAAAAACACATAAAATCAAATCATCAGTTCACAAGACAGCCTTTATTTCCAACAGTATATACATATATATATATATATATGAAATCAACATGCCTTAAAAGACAACTTCAGTAAAATCCTTTGAAAAATGTATTTTCCAACAATTTCAGAAATATAAACACCTGAATAATTTAGTGTAAAATGAAATAAGTCATAAATAGCCCCTCGGGTAAAAACATGAATTATAAATCGCCCCTCGGGCAGAACATCACTCAACCTACCTCACAATCACTTAGTATCAACCCCTCGGGCAACCTCACTGTCACTCATGCCTCCAAATCACTCGTCACTCGACACTCGCACTCAGTAGGTACCTGCGCTCACTGGGGGTGTGTACAGACTCCGAAGGGGATCCTTCAGCCCAAGCGCTAATATCAAGCCACCTCGTGGCGTTTCATATCCTCAAAAATCAGGCCCTCGGCTTGACTCAGTCAGAAACTCTCAAAAGCCCTTCGGGCGTATCAGTAAGACGGGGTACTCAACCCAAAACATCATTTTATATCTCAAAATAGTGTAAATAAGGCTGAGTTTCGAAAACAGTTAAGCACAATATGACTGAGTGTAAATCGTATATCAATAATGAGGAAATAGCAGTAAAAAGCCCCCAATGGGTCTAAACAAGTTGGCATGAGGCCCCAAACATGGCTTATAGCCCAAATATAGCAATAGTTTTTAGAACACAATTTAACATATGATTTAGAGTAAAGATACGCAACTCAATAGTTGCCGTGGAGAGGACCAAGTCCAATCCAAAAATTAGTGCACGCCACATACTCGTCATCCGACATGTGCACCATTCTAAAAACAATGAGAAATACGAAGTCCGGGGTTTCATACCCACAAGACAAGATTTATAGCCATTACTTACCTCTACCAGGCCACAATACTAATCTGTAATGCTCTTGCCCCTCAAATTGGCTCCCGATTGCTCCGAATCTAACCAAAACCAGATTAACACCATCAATATACACTAAAGGAACAAAACCCAATCGAAAAAACTATCAATTTAGACACAATTCTCAAAATTCGGCCAAACCCAAGCCTCGGCCCCACCTCTCGGAATTTGATAAAATTTACATCACTAGAATCCTCATCCTCCCACGATTCTATACATACCAAGAACACCAAAATCGGACCACAAGTTCCCACTCAAATCATCAAAAAATATTTCCAATTCTCATGCACCTAATCTCCCCAATTTTGGGTTTAAATTCAACAAATTTCCGGTTTAATTACTTAGAAAGCCACATAGAAACGAGTTATGAAGTCGAAAATCTTACCTCCAAGTGATTCCCTTCGATTTCCTCTTCAAACCCTCTCAAAGAGCTCCCAACTCGTTCAACAATGGAGGAAAAATGGCTAAACTCGCAAAAATGGCCTTTTAAAATATTCTGCCCAACACTAAACATTAACTCACTACGATCGGGGGACCACCCACGCGATCACGAAGAACAAACTAACAACCTCCAAATTTTACCCATTGCGATCACACTATTCCACACGCGATCACGAAGCTTCGAATCCCTGACCTATGCGATCGCATACCCATTCACGCGGCCGTGAAGAACAATTGCAATAACCTCACGCGCCCCTTTTTTCTTCTACACAATTGCACAATACACCACGTGACCGCACTACTCTGGCGGCCCAACCTATGCGATCGCAAACCTCCTTACGCGGTCGCATAGAAAAAATCTGCCTGCCTCAAACTTTACTCTACGCGATCGCGGATGAACTCACGCAATCGCATTGAAGAAACCCCTGCTGCTCAAACACCAGAAAAACAGCAGACTCCTTAAGACCAAAAATGCCCGTTTGAGCATCCGAAACACACCCGAGGCCCTCTAGGACCTCAACCAATCCTACCAACACACCCCATAACATCATTCAAACTTAGTCGAGCCTTTGAAACACCCAAAACAACACGAAAACACCAGAATTACATCAAATTCAAGCCTATGAAATTTGAAACTTCTAAATTTCGCCAATGATGCTGAAAACAACCAAAACACATTCGATTGACATGAAAATTTGCACATATATCCCAAAATGACATTACAAACCTGCTCCAACTCCTGGAATTCCATTCCGACCCCAATAGCCTATTTTCCATTGCCGCCCAGAAATCGCCAAAAACTAACTTTCGCCAATTCAAGCCTAATTCTACACCGGACATCAAAACTTTATTCCGAACACACTCCTAAGTCCCAAATCACCTAATGAAGCTAT
This sequence comes from Nicotiana knightiana, assembly GCA_005239525.1. Classification (NCBI taxonomy): domain Eukaryota; kingdom Viridiplantae; phylum Streptophyta; class Magnoliopsida; order Solanales; family Solanaceae; genus Nicotiana; species Nicotiana knightiana. The sequence continues at coordinate 31,030 of ML375403.1, read as the reverse complement.
CCGAGCCATAAAATCCACATTCCGAGGTTGTTTACCAATGAGTCAACTCCCAGTTAACTTTTTCAACTATTAAGCTAATTTAAGAGATTAAATGTTCCAGTTCTCACCACGACCACTCTGAACCCGAACCAACCGACCCAACACAACATAAATTGGCTAAGCAGCATATGATAAAGTAGAAATGGGAGAAACGAGGCTAATCTCACGGAACGACCGGCCGGGTCATTACAATTGTGTAGATTAGTTGTAGATTTATAATTCCTGATTGTAGATACATTTGTTAAAAAAATGTATGTCTTGTTCTGACTCAGTTTTAAAATTGTAGAAATTTTGTAAAAAATTGTAGTTATTCTATTTTTTGTTTTTAACTATGTTATGTAATTGTAGATATATTGTATTATAAATGTAGATATTTTATTTTTTTATGTTTGAGGACTGTATTTATAAGAGATTTTTTACTTTTGGTGCAAAATTGACCTTTTTTTGTACCTCATAATGTTGATTATGGGGTCGTTAGGTTTCAGATATTATCCGACCCCAGTGTTCCTGGCCAAATCAAAGATTTATTGTCTACAAATGATTTAAAGCTTTTCAAGAAGACATGTTTTAGTTATTTGCTTTCATTGCCCAAAATATGTACGCAAAACTAAGCTATTCATCCGAAAGATGCTTCTTCTCCCTCAGGATACAAGCAGTCAAGTGGAATAGAGGACAAGAAAGCTATTCTGAAACAAATTAAAAAATTAAAAAAAGATGTTGACAAGGTAACATATATACATAATTTTGTATGGTTTCTTTAATTTATGTTAAGCCAATGTTTTCGTTAACTATTTATATTTTAATATGTAGGTTGGTTTAGATCTTGGATCTTTCAATAAAGATGTTTTTGAAGAACTAGGTAGCATTCGACTGCTACTCAATGACTCAATCAAGGTTGTTTTGGAGGCGATAAACAGTCAAAAGGATAAAATTGATGCCAATGTAATATTTGAAATATATTCATTTAACAGAACTATTTTTATCATCTCTAAGTTTATATTGTCACCCATAAAGTATATATCCTAAAAAAATGAAAGCTTGCAGTTTGTTGGGAGTTCTACAAAAATTGCTGAGCAATCAAAAGAAAAGAACAATCAACATTTTTAGTGCAATAGTGAAAAATCAATGCAGCCAACAATAGTAAAGAAGGTATATACAAAATAGCTACATTATATCTACAAAATATTTACAATATATATACAATATATTTACAACACATCTACAACATATCTACATTATATCTACAATATTTCTACATTATATCTACAGTATATCTACAGATTTATGTAGATGTCTATAATGTACATACATATCGCCTAAAATTGTTAAGCCACTAATATGCATTAAAATTCAAATTATTTAATGAAAATACAGGTCATGTGAATGATATGGAAATTGATGAGAATCTTCCCACACGTGTTGATTTATATTCTCATTTTGAAGGGGCAATTTGATGAAGAAAATGCAGGTATGAATTTTGTATTCTGAAATGTTTGTGTTTGGTACAAATTTTGTACAATTTGATTTATTTAGATGTACATAATGTAACAGTGAAGGAAGCTATGCCTGCAAAATCTCCAAGACACGAAGATACAATAAGCATTCAAGGAGAACAGAAGAATGAGGAGATGGTTAATGTAGGTGAAGCAGCCGAGTACTTTAATGTAGGTGATTCGGACGACTCCAGAGGTGAGAAAAGGGAAGTTACACTTGATGATTTTGAGCTGCCAGAGGACTTCTCCCAGATTGTTAAGTTCAGCGAGCTTAACCAAGATGAAACAACATCTGTGCATCAAGGAAGAACAAGGCAGCCTGGAAAGCATGCCCGATCACCATTTCTCCCTTTTTACAGTTCTGGTGGCAGCACTTCTGTTGGGCCTCCAATTTTTCAAATGAAGCATCCATTTACTGGGGTTATTGGTCAATATGTTGATCTTGAGTTGTTGGAAGAATTCAACAAGTGGTTATACCTTTGTGCCGATACAACTTCAAAGAGGTTAGTTTATACAATTTGTTTATATTGCTTCCAGCATTCATCTTTTGGATATCCACTTCATTCAACATATTTATTGAATTTCTATGTGTTTAAATAGGAGGAAGACTCATTATTCTGTAAAAGATAACCAACTCAAACTATGGTATGATCTTGGAGTGGAAAAAGTTGATAAGAAGGAGTGGTTCTATACTTTGGCACATCCCGAACAAGTCCTCAATGACTCGGTAAACTCATACCCAGACTATGTAGTTATTTTTTAGAATATGTAGTTTTTTTGTATATATAACTGTGTTATCATGCCATCTCCAGAATATGTAGTTATTTTGTAGATATATTGTAGATAATTTATAATACTGATTAATAACAAATGAAATTGTAGTTATTTTGTAGATATATTGTAGATAATTTGTGATACTGATTAAAAACAAATGAAATCTGTTTTTTGTTGCAGCACATTGATGTTATATTTTACTACTTGAGAAAAAGAGGAAAGTATGGTCCCCACAACAAGATAAGGTTTACAACCACTGATTGTTTGTTCAAGGCTAGAATTGAACAAATTTATCATAAGTACATCACTGCTCCTCTCGAAAGAAGTTTGTTGTTGTCAAACCCCAGGATGTCGTAGCAGAATACATATTGCGGTACAAATTACTCGCAAATGTTGCATGGGATCAAGTTGATTTTGTGATCATGCCCATCAACATTGTAGAAAAATTTCATTGGTTGTTGGTTGTTTTTTACATTGCCGATAGGCTTCTTTATGTGTATGATTCTATGGTCTCTTCACATAATCATACCATTGTTTAATCTGTCGTCACCAAGTTTGTTGTTATGATCCCCCTTTACTTGTCATGCACCAGTTTTTATGGCAAGCGTCCAGACATCAACTTCAAGAACACAAAGGCATACATTGAAAAAGGTGTTACCGACCATATTGACATTCAATGGTTTGTCGGTGAGATACCACAACAAAAAGAAGGATCACTGTATGAAAAATCTTCTTTCCTTCTATCTATTTAACATTTTTTTTTTGCTCACTGTATGCTAAATATTGATATTTTTTTCTTTTTGCAGTGATTGTGGTGTATACATTGCTGCCTTTGCAGAGTATGCCAGCATTGGAGACCTAGCAGCTTCTAAAGATGATCTTTCTGATATTGATCAACATCGTAGACGCTATGGAGCGCTACTATGGGACTACACTAGGAAGAAGCAAGAGAATGGTGCAGTTAGTGAGAGCGAGGTGACTGGAAGATTAGCAAGGAAAAAAGGTGCACCAGTTGTGAACGAGAAAACACATGTCCGGAAGAAGAAGAATTAGTTGCAATTTTCTGTAAGGAAAATATAGTGAACTTGTTTAGTTGCAGTTATTTCTGTAGAAAGATTGTAGACAAATTGTTACTTATGAACAAGTTTGTTGAAGTTTAATTGTAGCAGATTTGTGCTACAATCATTTTACCCTATGTTTTGTTATTTTACCCAGTATACTAGTTCGAACAATAGGAAACATTCTGTAGTTTTTATCTTCACTGGTTGAAAGTTATTAGTACTTGATCTCATCATTGTTAGTATATAAATCATTTTCAACTTAATTATAATGCTTCTGTCAACTCCAGATTATGTAGTTATTTTGTATATTTTTTGTAGATAAATTGTAAGAATCATTGATAACTAATGATTTGTGCTAAAGATAATAAAACAATTGTGTATTATAGATAGAAATCATTCATAATCCAATCAAGCTATGAAAGTATGAACTCAACACAGAATAGTAATTAAACAAAATAATTTTGAAACTAACTACATTAAGAGTTTAAAACACCTCAACTATTACACATCAACTATAATTCTCCTGAACTCATCAACACTTTTTAGCAAAAAATCTGTTCACTATATAAAATTTTATATCTTCTTGGGAGCATTCTTGCAAGATCTTTTGTTATGCCCTTCTACTCCGCTGTTGTCACATGAAACCTTGTACTTCTTTGCATTTATTTCATCATATATTTTGTATCTTTATTTTTGAGGTCTTCCTGGCTGTCTTTTCCCGGTAGGTGGATTTACAACTTCTTCAGTTATATGTTGTGGCACATTCCATTTGCTTTCATCAGGCAGGGGGTATACTGGTATTTCATAAGTATGCAAGAGGTTCTCCCTCGTGTAATAAGGAGAACAATAGTTTTCATAAGACTCATTCCTGTGCTTTAAAGCAGCCAAAGCATGTGCACAAGGAAGTTCATCAAGCTGGAATTGTCGACAACTACATCTCTTATTTTCAAGACAAACAATATAGCGCTTCACACCATCTATTACTGTATGGATGTGTTCTGTTGAAGCCCTCACCTACAATTACATTACAAAAATACAACAAATTATCTACAATATAGCTACAAAATATCTACAATAATTCAACAAATTTTCTACAATGTCTGTTAATATTTTACTTTGATGCAATAAATGATAAGATGTTATTGGATATATCTTACTCTAAGCTTCTGCGACAATGTTCTGTTGTCCTCCAACTCTTTGTTATATTTTTTCCCAAGGTATGTGAATTTAGCTTTTGCTTTCAATAACTTCGCATTAGTCCAACGTTCAAGAGGAATCCTCATGTACTCTAATAGTTCTACTATCGACAGCTCTCTTGCATCTCTTCTTACAGCATTCAACAACTCTGCAATATTTGATATCATAGTCCAAGTTCTGTTCACCATAGCATGTACTCGAGACCATATATGGTATCCAATATCGTATAAGTATGCTTTAAAACACGGGTCAATCTCTTCAATCTTTGATATCTTTTCATTAAATTCATCAAGCGTGTATGATCGTGTCGTGGAAAAGTACAATTCGCTTAACTTTAGATGACCCTTCTTGAATTTTGACCTTATATTTGTCCAAATCTGCAACATGCAAGAATAATGTGGTATGACGGGATAAACAATAGATGTTGCCTTCAAGATACTCTCATTTCGATCCGAAACAACACACATATTTGGTTTTTCACCATATGCATGTTTGAATTGCTCAAAAAACCACTTCCACGATGCGTCATTTTTTGAATCAACAACAGCATATGCCAGTGGTAATATGCTATCTATATTATGTGGAAAAAAGCAATTCAGTTTACATCTTAAAAAATGCATAGGAAGAAATATACATACAAACTACAACTTTTCAACAATATATCTACAATAAATTTACAATACCTTCCAAAACATACAAACTACAATATTTCTACAGTATTTCTACAATAAATCTACAATACTTGCTGCATCCATTGTGCTAACTATTAGCATTATTGCCCTGTATGCTGACTTTAAGAAGGTCCCATCAACTACTACAACTGACCTACAATATTTTCAACCATTGATTGACGTACAAATCGCAACAAATGCATACAAGAAACAGTCATCGTCGGTCTTCTTCAATTTAACTACCGACCCCGGATAAGTCTTCTCCAGAATATACAAATAACTGGGCAATCGACTGTAGGAGTCAGCAGGATGACCTCTTCAAAAACTCCAAAGCCTTTTCCTTTGCTCTCCAAGCTTACATGTATGTTAAGTTCACACCGTGTTCAGACAACATATCAATTTGTATGTCTTTTGGTGTGTAAATTGTCTTAGGATCAACATATTTTGGTATATTCATGCTACCCACTACCATGGCAGTAGGTTTGCGTTGTATGTATGTATTGTCCATCAAAGAGCATGTGTGCAAATTGTTGAATTTTTTAACCTTGAACATTGCTGAATCATTTATGCTGGTTGACTTGAAGTGCCATGTACAATTTTTCCCAACATATACCAGGAAATAGCTATAGAAAATAATAATAATTTAAACAATAGTATGAAAAATGTAGATTTAAGAAAAAAAAGGTTGTTTTAATATTGAAATAGCATATTTAACAATTTACATACAAAAAACTACAAACTATCTACGATTTGTATTCAAAGATATCACAAAAAATGAATAAGTAAAATAATACAAATAAACTACAAATTAAACAAAAAATTGATTTTTAACCATTGATTTGTTCCTACCTTCTAGCACTAGATCTTTTCACCCTAAATTAGAACTTGTTCATGTTAGAATAGTGCTTCATTGCACTGGCAATTGTTTTCTTGTCTTTGTATACTTGGCCTACTTCAATAACAGTTGGTGTATCTTCTGTTATGATTATACTTTCTGTCATGACCCAAAATTTTCTCTGTTGGGTATCGTGATGGCACCTAGTCTTAGGGACTAGGTAAGCCTAACACTTCCACTGAACGAAAACAATAAAGGAATTATAACAGTCTCGATATAAACATCTTGATAGAGTTTACAATTTCCCAAAACCCGGTAAATACAAGTCATAAGCTCTACGAAATCTTTCTATCAAATCTAAATACAACTGTATAGGAATAAGCAAGTACAATTGAATAGAAATAAAACAGGAAGGTGACTCCGAAGCCTGCGAACGTAACAGCAGGTTACCTTGAGTCTCCTCAGCAATGATCTGCGTAGCTACTAACAGCAATAACCTGGATCTGCACACAAAAATGTGCGAAAGTGTAGTATGAGCAAACCATAGCGGTGCCCAGTAAGTATCAAGACTAACCTCGGTGAAGCAGTGATGAGGACTAGTCAAGACACCACTGGTCTAATAAGTAAAATGACATAAATGTACCAATGACCGAAACATAATATCTATCTAAGGATTTTTCGATATAAATAACGGTACGATCGAATAATATGGAAGAAAATTCAATAATTACGATCAACGGACAACATAATAGAAATACGCAAAGGGAGAATGGAAAGAATGCAAGCTAAATGTCGGGAACCACAACCCAATAAAACACTAGCAACTCAGCACTGCATCAATTTATTCATGTCAAGCCTTAGCCAATAAACTCAATAAAACTGGTCAAACCTTTGAGTGAAAACCTTTAAATCGTGAGTTTATTTTGAAAGCTTTAAAGATATAATCATTTCGGAATAGAGAAATTTCTTCTTTGAAACATACTTTCTCTGAATGTATATTTATATATTTTTATAAAGAGAAATCTTTAAAACATAGTCTCTTCAAAATACGTGGGGTTCAAATATACTTTCCCAAATACTGCTCTTTCAAATGTCATCAAGATACGTGGTGTTCAAATATACTTTCCCAAATACTGCTTTTTCAAATATCATTTTTCTGCATGACAAATACTTTTCAAATATACTTTCGATATAGAAGTCCTTCAGACATAACTTTTCCTGGAGATAATTGCTTTTAAGCTATACTTTTCAATATGTATATATATATATCTTTCCATCCAAATCTCCTCAATGATAAAATCACCGGAACTCAGTCCGCAACTCAGGATTTGTCATGCAATGCAGTACAGGGGGAAAAGCTCCCGGAATCTCGTCCGTAGTCCCAATTTAAATATGCGATGCAATACAGGGGGAAAGCTCCCGGATCTCTGTCCGTAGTCCCAATTTAAATATGCGATGCAGTACAAGGGGAAAGTTCCCGGATCTCTGTCCGTAGTCCCAATTTAAATATGCAGTGCAGTACAGGGGAAAGCTATCTTTGTCCGTATTCCCAATTTAAATATGCAATGCAGTACAGGGAGAAAGCTTCCGGATCTTTGTCCGTAGTCCCAATTTAAATTTGCAATGCAGCCACTGACGAAAACAACTAGAATGCGACAGAAACAACATATATTGCCACAACCGGCGCAAAAGCAAACAAGACCGAATGCAAAATGCGATGAGCAAATCAATACAAAGACTTAAATCATAAAAATGGTAAAAACTCACTCATAAGAAGTAGCCACTGAAAGGAATGCCAAGCACAAAGAGAAAACAACATAACGAGGGGAAAACAAGACAAATATAGCAACAATTCTATATATTCAAGTTCGCAACCAAGAAACCAAATCATCCCGGCAAGGGAATCAGCTATAACCAATCTCAGTTAGACAATTAGCTTCGCCGAATAAACTCAGTTTGAACAAATAATCAGTAAATAGACAGCATCAAAGAATACCATCAACATGGGCGGTCATCAATTAAACCTAAGTAGTACTTAAGAGGAAAATCATTTAAATCACAATGTACGACTCACGGGCATGCTTGACCAATGTATATATATTCTAATTACTTATTAGACATTTATAGGGCGAGATTATACTAGTTTTAGTCACATAGGTGGCGTATGAAGAAAGATATAATATAACGGTAGGAAAAACCAAGTCTTCATTTAAGTCAATTAAGATCATATAAGAAATAAGGAATGCTAGGCAAGTACTTCTAATTTGAGCAGGAAGAGATGAAACTAGGAATCAGGAATTCAGATATAACAAGTGAAATTCATAGACGGGGAACATAAGGACCTAAAACCCCTAAAGGGCAATCTATTTGCAAATAAGTCCGAGTACGCACTCGTCACCTCGCGTACGCGGACTACAATCAACATAGAAGACTCAATCCTATGGGGTAATTCCCCCACACAAGGTTAGGCAACATACTTACCTCAAAGACGACACTCGGTACTCAAAAATAGACTTTTCGGGCGAAAAGGCCTCCGGACGGCTCAAAATCAACTATAACAACTTCAAAATACATATAAAACGTATAAGGAACGATTCCGAATAATAAAGTTTCAATCTTTGCAAATTTATAAAAATCGACCCCCGGGCCCGCATCTCGGAACCCGACAAATTTTACGAATTCCGATACCCATTCCGATACGAGTTCACCCATACTAAATTTATCCAATTCCGATAATATTTGATCATTCAAATCATGAATTTTCATTTTTGAAGTTTTCTTTCAAAACCCACAATCCCCTCAACCCAAATCACAAATTAAATGATAAAAACAAGAACTAATTCATGAATATATTTAATTCTAGTGGAAGAACGCATACCCATTCGATTTGTGTGAAAAAACCCTTCAAAAATCGCCAAGAACTGAGCTCTAGAAGTCAAAATGTGTTAAAAATGATGAAACCCCGATTTTTGGAATATAATTTGTCTGCCCAGTTATTTGTGCATTGCGATCGCATAGGAGAAAAATACACTGGCCAAAAGGTGCTATGCGATCGCGAAGGAAAGTATGCGATCACATATAAGGGAAAGAGCCACTGCCAAGGATCTGCACAGTGCGTTCGCGAGATCCATTGTGCGATCGCAGAGTAGGAAATTTCTGTTGCCAAACGATGCACTATGCGATCGCAGAACATGGGTTGGGATCGCATTGAAGGAAAAATTGGGCTGATCCATTTTACACTATGTGATTGCGGATGAGTCTATGCGATCACATAGAAGAGAACACCAGATAGCAGATCAGTAGGGTAAAATGAGAGGAAATGGACTCGAACCCTATCCGAAACACATCCGAGCCCTCGGGGCTCAAAACCAAATATACACACAACCTCAAAAATATCCTACAGACTTATTCGAGTAATCGGACCACCAAAATAACATCATAAAAATTGAATTAAACCTCAAAATCAATGAAATTTCTCAAAACTTATTTAAACATCAATTTTTGCATTTAAGGTCCGAATCACGTCAAACTAAGTCTGTTTCTTACCAAATTTCACAGACAGCACATATAAGTCATATTGAACATGTACCGGGCTCCGGAACCATGATACAGGCCCGATATCACAGGTTTCACTTCAAATTTTATTTTCAAAAACTTTTATATTTTCAGAAAATAATTTTCTTTAAAAATTTATTTCTCGGACTTGGGACCTCGGAATTCGATTTCGGGTATACGCCCAAGTCCCATATTTTCCTACGGACCCTCCGGGACCGTCAAATCACGGGTTCGGGTCCGTTTACCAAAAATGTTGACCGAAGTCAACTTTATTCAAATTTCTAATATAAAATTATTATTTTTATCAATTTTTCACATAAAGGCTTCCCGGCTACACGCTCGGGTTGTGAACGCAAATCGAGGTGAGATAGAAGGAGGTTTCTACGACCTCGGAACAAAGAATTAGCTAGAAATATACGGGATGACCTTTCGGGTCATCACACTTTTATAATCCACTATCACCAGAGATGTTTGCATGTCAATTAAATTCAGTGTTTCATATGAACCTGCAAAAAATTAAAGCTAAATACAATTATGAACTATATTGTAGATATTTTGTAGTAAAATGGTAGAACGAATGAAATTCAATATTTGTATTGATCTACACATGTTATGTAATTTTTTGTAGAAATATTGTAGAAAAATTGAAATTCAATAGTAATATATATATCTACACATGATATGTAGTTTTTTTGTAAAAATATTGTAAAAAAAATATAGCACAAATAAATATAAACAAATTTCACTAATGATGTAACAGATCAAACCTGCAATTGTGTTTGAATTAGAGGTACTCAATTCCAAACCGAAATCACGCACTGTTATACGTAGAGGATATATTCCTAAGCCTTTGTTTTCCTTTTTCGTCTCCATGTATACACGAACACCCATATCGTTCCTAATTTCCATTGGAGGACAATGGTCGTTGACAATGTATTTGATTTCGATTATTTTTTCTGATGTGTCGATCAATAGATGCTCTACGATTGTAGAATTCAATAGGCCATAACTCACATCCTCGCTGACTACAATTCCATCGACCTGAAAGTCTCTGTATCTCCCATAGCTATCCCAATTTCCATTTAGCTAAAGCATAATTGGGATTTTCGACATAATTGCGTGTGTTTCAGAAGAATTGTAGCTAATTTAGTCGGTTTTGATTTTTGAAACCAGAAAAATCAGTGAAACTGAGTATTTTAAAAAAAAAATAGAGTACTAAATTTTGTAGAGAAACAAGCGTAATTAATAGTGAGATTTCCGTTGAATAAAATCTGGAAGAATCCTTAATATCCCAAAATTGGCACGCCTATTAAAGGAATTATACAGCTCAAAGGATTCTATTTTAAATGTGTTGTTTATATTTTGTAGAAAATCTGTGAGCAGAGCGGGCAATTTGCTAATTATGGATATTTTTCGTAATATAGTTTCCAATATGTCATAGGAACGAAAAATTCCCATTAAGTTATTCGTATATTTGCACTTATTTTTTGTTTCTAACTAGTGTCCGGACGCTGCTTTCAGCTTCGACTAATTCAAATACATGATGAAAGTCCTACTTTGGAAGATAAAATACTCTCTATCAAATGTGACTTCATTTTCAAGTCTCGAGTCCAATTTTTTTGTTAAGGATGAAGAGATACTTATCGTCTCACGACAACCTTGGTGGTATAGATTTTCACTTTATTTTGTAATCACTACGTTTTAAAAAATTTCAAATTAAATTATTGTAGAGGTTATTTAAAATTTAGCAGAAGCCATTTTGGTTTGAAGTGCAACTTTTAATTGAGTTTCTTTCATCACAATCTTAAGTATCAATTAATCTTTAGTCAATTATGGGTCAGGACCAGGGGCTGATGCAACATAGAGTTGTCGGGTTAAACTAAATTTTCAGTATGAAGTATAAATTTATGTGTAAAAATTACTAAAATTAGTAATAAATAGTAGATATGAACTTATAACTTTAAAAATATAGTGGTTTCAGCACTAAAAAATGTAAATGTTAAACTCATAGAATTAAATCCGTCTTCTGTCAGAACTAAATAACAAACTATAAGCGGGGGTTTCAATGTTATATAATTGAGTTAGAACATAAAAACGCAATCAAAATTGAAATTAGGTTTAGACATGAATTTCATTGAAAAAAATAATAAATTTGTGAATCATTTTTTCATTTGAAATACTCTCAAACAAGTTTTCAACATTTCACTATTATTTTAAATAATTAAATTCAATGTTTGCAAATATTTGTAGCAAAACTTCAACTTCCAAATAGAGACTGTATACGGTTAAAATCAGGGCAACCCAATTTTACTATTTGATCGAAACTGGTACGTTGCATCGAAGGTCAGCTTCGGCCAAATCATGCAGTTGAGGTATTGAGTTCGAGATCGAAGTTTCTTTCGAGATCGATGTTGGTCTTAATCGAAGCCAAGGAAAACAGACTCCGAGTAATGTCAGAAATGACTCAGTAACGGAAGAGCGAGATATCCGTGATTAGTCGAGGATCATGGTGCAAATCTCAGAACGGATTAAATCAGAAGCGGTTAATTATCTAATTGCGTAATTTCCTAATGTAATTAGAATTATACCATAAGTAAATTATTTTGCTATATAAAGAGTAGTTCTAACCATTTGTAAGGCATCATCGTTCACAGAAATTATAGCAAATCAACTCTTTCTTCCTTATTTACATTATTGTTCATTAGTTTACTCCATTTTTCTACTGATTCTTGTACTTATCAGTTCGAGAGTGTCTTGACTCGAGGGCTGGGCCTTTATTTTGAACCCCGATTTGGTTTCTTTATAATTCAATTTTGTCATTTACTTTCATATTTATCAATCAGTGTTGAGTGAAATCACGTATCCTTGAAACCAAAATATATGTTTAATTGTTATCCAAATTTATGGGTAAACAGTTTGGTGCCCACCATGGGGCTAAGGATAATAGTGATTGTTTAATATTAATTTTGATAACACACACTACTTTACGCTTGTTCTTGTCAGTATTTTTGTTTTCAGGATAAAATATGTCAAACTCACAAACAACACCCACACATGGTGATAATGGTCTCGGATTTCACGGGGAAAATGACAATGTAGTTGCTCCAGGGGTCGAGGTGCCTCAGGATGATCTCGAGGGATCACCGATTGCCAACCCAGTCGACATTAGTTCGCATATCGCCTTAAATGCAAATTTGGGCGCAGATCCCGAAGGAAGCGTACGCAGAGAAGGCTGATATGTGGTCAAGGTACATAGGGCGGAGGAGATGGAGGAGTCAGCCTCCAAGTGATACTCGAGATGATACAAGCTCAACAAACCGCTATAGCACAACTACAAAACCACTATCGAACGCCAAGTGGGGTCGAACCAGAAGTCGCCCGCCGAACCGAACCAGTGCCAGAAAGATCGAATGCTAGTGAATCGGGGACTGAACCTGCAGGGATGAAGATGCTCGAGGAGCTCACCAAACAAATTGAATCGGGAGAAAAGAAAATTGAGGCAAATGATAAGAAAGTAGAAATGTACAACTCCCGGGTTGATCAGATACTGGAGGCACCGCCCATTTTGAAAGGAATGGATTCAAAGAAGTTTGTGCAGATGTATTTTCCTCCAAGTGCTGCTCCGAATCCCATTCCAAAGAAATTTTGTATGCCAGAACCCTAAGTACAATGGGATCATCGATCCCAACGAGCATGTCACTTTCTATACATGCGCCATCAAGGGAAACGATTTGGAAGATGATGAGATCGAATCTGTTCTATTGAAGAAGTTTGGAGAAACTCTATCAGAGGGAGAAATGATTTGGTTCCATAATCTACCGTTAAATTCCATCGAGTCATTCGCCATGCTTGCGGATTCTTTCGTAAAGGCACACGCCATTGCAATAAAGGTTGCGACAAGGAAATTAGACCTTTTCAAAGTAAAACAGAAGGATAACGAAATACTTAGGGAGTTCGTGTCTCGGTTCCAAATGGAACGCATGGAGTTACCACCGTGCACAGATGATTGGGTTGTTCAAGCCTTTACTCAGGGGTTGAATGAACAAAGTTCGATAACATCACGTCAATTGAAGTAGAACTTGATTGAATATCTGGCGATAACCTTGGCCGATGTACATAATCGGTACCAGTCAAATATCAGAGTCGTGAATGATCAACTGGGAACTCCTTCCGGCTCCTTATATCTGAACAAGCCCATAGGCAGAAACCTATATCAACCATATAATGCAGATCACAGAAATGGCAGCCCCATACGCAATTCCATCCAAAATGATCGAATGTGCGATCGAGGACAGAGTTATCGAGGACTCATGAGAAAAAGTGATTTTGATAAGCACGCCGATCCCAGAGAGGCACAACGATTGTCGGAGTATAAATTCAATATCGACGCATTAGGTATTGTGTCGGCAATTGGGAGAATCAAAGATACTAGGTGGCCCAGACCCATACAAACTGATCCTTCCCAGAGAAATCCCAATCTGATGTGCAAGTTTCACGACACGCATGGCCACAAAACTGAAGATTATAGACAACTGAGGGATGAGGTAGCTCGTCTATTCAACGAGGGCCACCATCGAGAATTCTTAAGTGATCTAGCCAAAAACCATTTCAGGGAAGGGACGCCAACAGGAAAAACGAACAGGAAGAGCCACAATATGTGATCCATATGATCGTCGGTAGAGTCGATATTTCCCAAGGGCCCATGTTCAAATGCGCCAAATTATCTATTACAAGGGAAAAACAGACTCAAGATTATATGCCAGAAGGCACCGTATCATTCAATGGTGAGGAAGCAGAAGGAATCGCTCAACCCCATAATGATGCTCTGGTAATTTCTATCCTTATGAATAAAATTCAGGTTAAGTGTGTGTTAATTGATCTAGGGAACTCGGCAAATATAATTCAATTGAGGGTTGTAGAGCAGCCCGCCCTGCAAGACCAAATCGTACCTGCAGCTCGGGTTCTGAATGGTTTCAACATGACCAGCGAAACAACTAAAGGTGAAATCATTTTACCGGTGAACGTAGCCGTAACTATACAAGAAACCAAATTCCATGTAATCGAGGGCGACATGAGGTACAACGCCCTGCTTGGAAGGCCTTGGATTCACAATATGAGGGCAGTCCCTTAGACTCTCCACCAAATGTTGAAATTCCTAACGCCATACGAGGTGAAAATGGTATATGGGGAGCAACATGCTGCAAAAGAAATGTTCGCGGTCGATGAGGTAATACCGATATTGTCGCTTTCGACAACAACGGGATCAGAATTCAAAGGAAAATAGGAGGCCAAATAGAAACCACATCCACCAGCCTCGACTCAGTCGAAAAAGTATGGAATGAAAGAATAAGATGACGACTACCGGATCCCTCGACCCTTCATTATTCCCGAAGATCTAGATGCCACCAAATTAACAGTTGAAGAGCTGGAACAGGTTATACTGATCGAGTACCTGCCCGAACGAAAGGTATACCTGGGTACGGGGTTAACCCCCAAACTCAGGAAAAAGCTCATTAAATTTCTTATTGATAATATGGGTTGTTTTTCTTGGTCCCACTTAGATATGGCAGGGGTCCCACTGGAGATAACAACACATTGATTGAGTCTGGACCAGAAGTTCAGGCCGGTAAAACAAAAGAGAAAGCCCCAGCCCGAGGTAAAT
Organism: Nicotiana knightiana; assembly: GCA_005239525.1. Classification (NCBI taxonomy): domain Eukaryota; kingdom Viridiplantae; phylum Streptophyta; class Magnoliopsida; order Solanales; family Solanaceae; genus Nicotiana; species Nicotiana knightiana. The sequence goes on along the minus strand of ML375403.1, from coordinate 15,743 downwards.
CATGCATTCATCAAGGACGAGGTAACTAAACTTCTCAAAATAGGATCCATTCGGGAAGTAAAATATCTCGAATGGTTAGCAAATGTGGTTGTAGTCCCTAAAAAGGGGAACGCAAATGTGGTTGTAGTCCCTAAAAAGGGGAACAAACTTAGGATGTGCGTAGATTATAAAGATTTAAACAAAGCATGTCCCAAGGACTCTTTTCCTCTACCGAACATCGATTGTGTGATCGATGCCACGGCCGACCATGAGATCCTTAGTTTTCTGGACGCGTACTCTAAGTACAATTAAATTCAAATGAACCCGGAGGATCAGGAAAAAACTTCATTCATCACTAGGTATGACACATATTGTTATAACGTAATGCCTTTTGGACTAAAAAATGCTGGTGCTACTTACCAATACCCAGTGAACAAAATGTTCGAAGAGCAAATAGGTAAATCAATCGAGGTATATATTGATGATATGATAGCTAAGTCCCTACGCGTAGAGGACCATTTAACACATTTGCAGGAAACCTTCAACATATTGAGAAAATACAATATGAAGCTCTACCCTGAGAAATGTGCCTTCGAGTTCGGTTCGGGCAAGTTCCTCGACTTTATGGTGTCGAATAGGGGAACTGAAATCAACCCCGATAAAATCAAGGCGATCGAAGATATCACAATCGTGGACAGTGTTAAGGCCGTACAAAGATTGACAGGGCGAATAGCTGCCTTGGGCCAGTTAATCTCGAGGTCTTCAAATCGAAGCCATAGGTTCTTCTCGCTGCTCAAAAAGAAGAACAATTTTGCTTGGACCCCGGAATGCCAACAGGCGTTGGAAGAATTGAAGCGGTATCTCCCGAGTCCACCATTGCTTCATACTCCGAAAGAAGACGAACAACTCTACTTATACTTAACATTCTCATAAGTAGCGGTAAGTGGTGTCCTAATTTGAGAAGAACAAGGTACGCAATTTCCCGTCTATTATGTTAGTCGAACTTTAGGTGAGGCCGAGACCCGGTACCCACACTTAGAAAAATTGATGCTTGCTCTAATAAGCACCTCTAGGAAACTAAAACTGTATTTTCAGTGTCACCCAATAAGTGTGGTGACCACTTATCATCTTCGTAATGTTTTGCATAAGACCGAACTTTCGGGCCGATTTCCTAAATGGGCCGTCGAACTCAGAGGTATGATATGGAGTATCAACCCCGAATGGCTATCAAGTCTCAAATCTTAGCAGACTTCATGGCCGAATTCATACCATCCCTCTTACTCGAGGTCGAAAAGGAAATTTTGTTAAAATCAAGAACATCATCGGAGGAGTGGACTCTTTTCACAAACATCACTTCGAATGTGAAAGGGTCCGGACTAGGCATCGTTTTGAAGCCTCCCACAGGCAATACAATTAGGCAATCTATCAAAACTTCTAAATTGACTAACAATGAGGCCGAGTACGAGGCCATGATTGCAGGTCTCGAATTGGTTAAAAGTTTGGCACCGGAGGTCATCGAGGCCAAATGCGACTGTCTGCTAGTAGTAAACCAAGTCAACACAACCTTCGAGGTTCGAGAGGATCGAATGCAGAGGTACTTGGATAAATTTCAAGTAACATTACATCGATTTAAATAGTGGACCTCACAACATGCACCTCGAGAAAAAAATAGTGAGGCTGATACCCTTGCAAATTTGGAGTCATCAGTCGAAGACGACAAAATCAGCTCGGGGACTGTCGTACAACTTTCGAAGCTAGTGATCGAAGAAGGCCATGCCGAAATAAACTCCACGAGCCTAACCTAGGATTGGAGGAATAAATATATTGAGTATTTGAAAAACGGGAAACTCCCGTCTGACCCTAAGGAATCGAGAACTCTGCGAATGAAAGATGCACGATTCACTCTAGCCGAAGATGGAACTTTATACAGAAGGATGTTCGATGAACCATTGGCAGTGTGTTTGGGACCAAGAGACACCGATTACATCCTATGAGAAGTTTATGAGGGTATTTGTGGAAACCATTCCGGTGCTCACTGGTTTATAAAATCATCAGAACGGGATATTATTGGTCCAATATGGAAAAAGACCCTAAGGAATTCGTTCAAAAATGCGACAAGTGCAAAGGCATGCACCGATGATCCACCAGCCCGGAGAGCAACTTTATTCAGCCTTTCCCCATGGTCGTTCATGAAGTGGGGATTGGACATCGTCCTCCCTCTTCCATCGGCCCCAGGTAAAACAAAATTAATTTTATTTAAGACTGACTATTTCTCTATATTGGTTGAAGCACAAGCACAAGTCATAGACTTCATCTGGGATCACATTATATGCCGATTTGGGATACCCACCGAAATCATATGCGACAATGCAAAACAATTCATTGGCAGCAAGATAACAAAGTCTCTTGAATATCACAAAATAAAAAGGATTTTATGGACGCCATACCATCATAGTGGGAACGGATAGGCCGACTCAATAAACAAGACCATAATTCAGAATCTAAAGAAAAGGTTGAATGACGCTAAGGGAAAACGGAGAGAAGTTTTGCCTGAAGTCCTTTGGCGTATCGAACAACGTCAAAATCCAGTATGGGGGCAATACCGTTCTCCTTATTATATGGCACCAAAGCTCTGATTTCGGTCGAAGTCGAGTAACCCAGAGCCAAGTTTCGATACTCAACAAAAGAGTCAAATCACGTGGCTATGAATATGAACCTCGAGCTACTAGATGAAAAATGGGAAGATGCCCTCGTCCGAATGACCACACAAAAGCAACGCATCGAAAGGTACTATAATCGAAGGGCCAATATTTGACACTTTAGAATCGGGGAGTTAGTCCTGAGAAAGTCACCATTAACACTCAAGACCCAAGAGAAGGGAAGCTCGGCCCAAATTAGGAAGGGCTGTATCAGGTCCTCGACATCATCGGAAAGGGATACTACACGCTTGGCACGATGAACGACGAACAACTTCCAAATAATTGGAACATATCACTCCTCAAACGATATTATTGTTGAGGTATGACCTTCTCCTTTTTCATTTACGTTTTGTACTAACTTATTGCAGGTGTTCGATCGAAGGCATCGAAGTTCTTTCCAAACATGAAATCCTTAGGTCTGAAAGCACGCGTTGTACTCTTTTTCCCTTCGATCGGTTTTTATCCCAAATGGGTTTTTCCAGCAAGGTTTTTAATGAGGCAACCATTGTTCTTGCTAACTTAGAGTATTCGAGGCTTCGATACAATCAACCTCGAATACTGGGGGGCATCACTCTCGGATGTTATGTTTTCAAGGAAAATATTTCATGTCAACAGGGTCTCAAAATGAAAATTTTGTAAAGGACCAAACGGTCGAATGAACCTTGTCCATGTAAATTACTCGAACCCTAGCGGCAAAACATGTATGCATGTATGAACTATTGAAAAATGTTTTTTTACTTACCAGATAGTGCCTTAATGAAATTTCTATTTTACAAATTCCATACTTATGATTATTGTGGAAATTGGCTCAAGGGCCGATCGCAACTAAACTTCGAACGATCAACTTCGTATTCGGGGACTGCCGTCCAAAAATTGACATGTTCGAATTACTAAACTTCGAGACCGTAAGACCTTAAAAAGGAAACCCTCTATTTTATAGGCCAAGGACACCCTACTCGGGGACTAACACTTTGAACAAACTCAAAGTGTAATTGGGAAAATAAGCCCAAAAGGCATATCCCAAGGCTATAGCCAAACTAACGTGGTTCGGAGACGTTCGAATTCCGCAATAAAAATAGGCCTTCGAATTCCTTTATAAACCAGTTGAAAAGGCTAACCTCAGCAAAATAACATGAGGGCTTCGATAATGTCAGCCCTCGAAAAACCTTAAGAGGTATCGAACTATTCGAACCTCGAACAATTTAATACAAACTTGGGCTAAGGCATAAAAAGAAAGGGTTTCGATAATACTAGATCCCGAAAAAACCCAACGGGTACAAACTTACTTCATGTTAAGGCATAACAAATTCCTATATGTCTAAATTTTTTAAGCCAAAAAGGGAAAAAACCATTCTTCTGAGGCCATATCGGACCGATTCAAGAGCTTAAGGACCATTACATTTTTTTAGTTCGAGAGTTCATCCTCACTCAACTAAAACCTAAGGGTTTTTACTACTTCAAGTTCGAGCAAGATCTCACTCGACTATAAAGGCAATATTAGTTTGGCCTCGGCAAGTTGCCTAAGATTCGAAGTCACAAACATATCTTTCACAAGGCATGAAGTATATCAAAAAAATTTACAAGGCATAAAGCAAATCAAAATTTTCACTAGTCAAAAAATTGAGACGAAATTCAAAAAAGAAGATATTTTATATATGTACGAAGGTATTTACAAAAGACCAACCAGGGTCGTACACAAAAAAGAAAGAAAATACAAAGGCCCTAGCTAATCTTGGGGGCAGCTCCGCTCGAGGGAAGTGATGGGTTTAAAGTGTCTTAGATTTATTTTTTGATGATCTAATAAACTTATTGTCAAGAACCAGATAAAGGACCTTATGCACACTTGGTATATTTATCTACCAATGGACTCAAGTTAATGTGAGTTGTATGACTTCAGACAGAAAAGAATCAACTCAGGGACTTGATCCCTTGGAGTTTTCCTGACAGCAGTACGAAGTCAACTCTATAGTTGGAAAGTGATTGCCTGCACTGTACACGCTACAGTGCAGAAACAATGCAGCAGTCACTTCCCATTGGGAAGAGCTTTTTACCAACCAAGTGTTTACGCATCTATGTGATGTCATCCAAAGCATATTAACAAGAAGCATTACAACAAAACAACACTTGAACACTTGTGAGATTACTCAAGATCTGATCATAGAGCATTGAAGTCACAAGTATATCAATAACAAATTGCAACACTACTACGGACCAGTTGCATAACAAGTCTTGTGTATGTCCTTAGTTGAGTTGTATCTTTGTATTTGTTTTTCATTGTAATTCCTAATTTGCTTATTTAGAAGCTTTAACTAGGAACCTCCAAAAACCATAAACCCTTAGAGTTTGTGTCGTGACTAGAGTTAGTCATGAGTTGAAGTCTTTGTAATAGGTGTAATACAAAGTGGCTTGTAATAGGTGTATTACAAGTTAGTGAGGGATTCAGAGTTTTATTACTAGGTTACAATAGGTTTTAATCTAAAGATTGCTCAATTAGTGAAGTTGAAATCCTACCAGTGTAGGTCGTGGTTTTTTATCCCCTTGAGCATGGATTTTTCCACGTAAAATCTCCTGTGTCATTTACTTACTGTTTCATTAGCTATTTTTGTGGGAACTGGTATATGAACAAGTCTCTATACAGTTTGGTGGACTCATATATTCTATCAGACAACTTCTTTCTCGGCCCCTCATTATTATCAGACCCACTCTTGCTGCCATCGTTGTAATCATCATCACCATCATTGTCATCGGAAAAAGCCAATGCTTTAGCTCCAGCTTCGTCCTCTTTTGCCTTCTCTATCTCTTCGGTAAGATCGAAGCCTCGAGGAAATCCACGCTCGAGGCTTCGTCCTCTTTTGCCTTCTCTATCTCTTCGGTAAGATCGAAGCCTCGAGGAAATCCACGCTCGAGGCTTCGTCCTCTTTTGCCTTCTCTATCTCTTCGGTAAGATCGAAGCCTCGAGGAAATCCACGCTCGAGGCTTCGTCCTCTTTTGCCTTCTCTATCTCTTCGGTAAGATCGAAGCCTCGAGCGTGGATTTCCTCGAGGGTCTCCCTTCAATATTGGCATTTAGCAAGTTCGGCAATCCAATATGCTCGAGTCTGAGAATTATCGACAGCCTCCCTCACTTGGGTTTGAGCAGCCTCAGCATCGACCCGGTAGATGGCCACCGTCTTCTTAGCCTCAGCCTTAGATTTTTCATCCTCATCTTGGACCTTTGCAAGTTCAGAAGCCAGCTGGGCTTCGAGCTCTTCGATCTTCTTGGCCCAAGCCAGGCACTTTTGCTTCGCACTTCGAAGTTGGGCTTCAATTGACGACAACTAGGCTAGGTCAATATCTTTCTTAGCAGCAAGGCGGTCCATGCCTTACTTCCACTTGTAGGAGTCTGCCTTCACTTGGTCGACCTCCCTTCGGAACAACTCGATCCTCTCGATCTTTTGCTGCAGATGTGATATTGAAATGTTAGCCTCCGTTCCAGAATCAAGTCCATGATTTTTCAAGAGAATCATTACCTACTCGGTCAGCTCGGTTTTCTCCTTATGAGATTTAGCCAAATCAGCTCGGAGGTCTTTAATCTCCTCGTCTTTCTGTCCACAGTGAAGCTTGAGGGCATTCCTCTCTTCTGAAAGCTTTTGGAGATCGGCCTCGCATTGGCTCAATTCAGCCTCGGACTTGGAGAAAGCCTGTATAAAAAAGTAAAAGAGTTAGACTAAAAAATAAAAAAACAAAGGAAAGCTACATCAACAAAAGAATTTAAACTTACTCGGATCAGGAGATGTTGGCCTCTTCGAAGAGGTTGGATGCATCACTAGGATCGGAAGCATCCTCGACCTCTGTAAAGCAATCCCGAAAGGGATATTCCCCACCAGGGACTCCGCCTACTTCGGGAGTCCTCATAGCTTGGGCATTCTGTATAGCCTATTTTGAGAAGGCAAGAAGGGATGGCGAGTGACCTGCTGTCATTTCCCTAAGCGAGTCACTCGGGGCGCTCTGTTAAACTCGAGGGGTCTCGGGACCAGCCCCCTCTGATATGCTCGTCGTTTGATGAGAAACAGTTTCGATCTCGGGGACTTTTCTTTAATCCTTATCCAAGTCCTCCTCAGCATGAGGCGGGGCCTCACCAGTCGCCACCGGTTCAGTGGCCATGGAGGTCTCGATGGATCTTCTCACTCGAGTCACGAGCATTGAGTCACCATATTCCTCTTTCTCCCTTAATTCCTGAACTAAATGGGCAGGGAGAGTATCATTGTCTGTCCTCGATTTTCTAATCGAGCTCTTTTTCTTCTTGGGCTTAGGGTCCTCGGAGGTCGAGGTCCTCTTTCTCTTATTGTCCTTCACCGATTTTGGAGCCAAAGCCTCTTCCTCACTAGACGAAGGCCTCAAGGCCGCATCCTTGCCCGCCTGCACAAGAAGAAACTAAGTAAGTATAAAGGGATATTATCAATACATCAGTATATAAAAGAGGAAGCTTACCATGGTTCTTTTTGTCCCATCGACCTTTTGCCAAATTGCGCCAACAACGCACAGCATAAGTAGAAATCAAGGCCAACTTTCGGACCCAACTCTCGAGGTGGGGGATTTCTCGAGGCATCCAAACAACCGCTGCATGATGGAAAAAAACATTAATAAAGCATGAAAGTTAACAAGTTAAGTGATACTTACGCTTCGGGTTCCATTTATCAGGAAATGGCATCTTTTCCTTAGGGATGAGATCAGAGGTCCTCACTTGCACGAATCTACCTATCCAGCATTGATCTTTGTCCTTGTCGATGCTCGAGAACAAAACCTTGGTTGCGCGACATTACAGCTTGATCAACCCTCGAAATATACGAGGGTTGTATAACCTGATGAGGTGATCAAGGGTGAATGGGATCCCCTCGGCTTTGCTCGTGAAGAATTGGAGCATGATAACTATGCGCCAAAAGGAAGGGTGTATTTGACCTAAAGTCACCTGGTATTGACGGCAAAAGTCAATGATGACGGGATCGAGAGGGCCCAACGTGAAAGGGTAAGTGTAAACACTTAGATACCCTTCCACGTGGGTACTGATGCTATCTTCAGGGGATGGGATTTTTATCACTTTGTCCCCCCAGTTACAATATCTCTTGATTTGATCGAGATACCCCACGGTTATCGAGCAGATGTATCTCGATACATGCTCACACCGACCAGGGACTGATGGAGTTTTCTCGATTTTTAAGTCAGATTTAAGGACACACGGGCCGGGAACACACTCCTCAGGGAGAAGATCCACCGACGTTTTATCGCCGGCCGGACGTGAAGAAGAAGAAGAAGAAGCTTTTTCCTTTTGTGGGACCGTTTTAGATGTTTTCCCCATTGTATGAGTTGAAGAAAGAAGAAGATAGTAAGGTTTGGTGTTTGGAGATTGGCGGTGAAACTTCAGGATTAATGGAAGAGAAGAATTTGAGAGAAGTAAAAACTTAGAGAGTTGGATGAAGGTAAAGTTTGATTCAATGAGGAGAGGGCCTATTTATGGATTTACGGCGACGGTTCAACAGCACTAGTGGTTGACCACCAACTGACGCTCATTAATGGTTTGGGGAACTGAACCGACGAGACGTTTCGGTCATTTCCATCGCTTACGTCACGGGGATGACATCATAATTTATCGAATCCAAAAATAATTAAAGGCTTAGTTCATTTCTTGTCACTACACTCCAAGAAACGAAGGGACTATCTATGTACGATTCAAATTGGGGCTACTCGTTTTTACTATTTGATCAAAACTGGTACGTTGCATCGAAGATCAGCGTCGGCCAAATCATGGAGCTGAGGTATTGAGTTCGACATCGAAGTTTCTTTCGAGATTGAGGTTGGTGTTAATTGAAGCCAAGGGAGACAGACTCCGAGTAATGTCGGAAATGGCTCAGTAACAGAAGAGCGAGATATCCGTGATTAGTCGAGGATCATGGCGCAAATCTCAGAACGGATCAAATCAGAAGCGGTTAATTAGCTAATTACGTAATTTTCTACTGTAATTAGAATTATATGGTAAGTAAAATTCCTCTGCTATATAAAGAGGAGTTCTAACCATTTTTAAGGCATCACCATTCACAGAAATTATAGCAAATCAACTCTTTCTTCCTCATTTACATTATTGTTCATCAATTTACTCCATTTGTTTTTACTTTTTTCTTGTACTTATCAGTTCGAGAGTGTCTTGACTCGAGGGCTGGAGATTTATTTTCAACCCCAATTTGGTTTATTCATAATTCAATTATGTCATTTACTTTCATATTTATCAATCAGTGTTGAGTGAAATCACGTATCCTTAAAACCACAATATAAGTTTAATTGTTATCCAAATTTTCGGCTAAACAAGGACAAATTTAGTGAAGGAGCTATGAGATCATGTGAACCCATTAGTTTTAACATAAAACATGTACGTGTGTTAAAATTTACTAAACAAGTTAAAAATACAATAGTAATAGACCCAAGAAGTTAGGTGAAACGTGGTAGAATTCCAAATTCGAACCCTTAAGTTCAAATCTTATATACTCATATGCTTACAAATAATGTCTTCAGTATTGCAGGTAAAGTTATGGCCAAACACCCGTTCATGATTCGTTCGTTGAACATCTATCACGTAGATTGAGGGGGGAAGTGCACAGTTAGTTACTAATTAGATGTGTTTTTACTCTTTAGTCACCGTTTAAAATGTATTTAATCTTTAGCTAGTGCTTAATGAATTTTTACCCACCTGGACGAAAGTACCCCTATGCTAGACATGGGTGCTGTGTACATACTAAGGATATGGTGTCCTTAACTTCATGAATGCTGTGTAAATATTAAGGACAAAGTGTCCTGTATTTGCACCTTCCATTGTTAAACTTTAGGACATCATATCCTTAATTTCATATGTGCAGTGTAAATGTTAAGGACATGGCGTACTTAACTTCATGTGTGCAGTGTAAATGTTAAGGACATAATGTCCTTTACTTGTATTTGCCCCTTCTGTTGTTAAACTTTAGGACCTCATGTCCTTAACTTCATATGTGCAGTTTAAATGTTAAGTACATGGTATCCTTAACTTCATGTGTGCAGTGTAAATGTAAATGACATAATGTCCTTAACTTTATGAGTGTTGTATAAATATAATGGACATGGTATCCTTAGCTTCATGAATGATGTATAAATATTAACGACAAAGTGTCGTGTATTTGCACCTTCCGTTGTTAAACTTTTAGGACATCATGTCCTTAACTTCATATGTGTAGTGTAAATGTTAAGGACACGACGTCCTTAACTTCATGTGTATAGTGTAAATGTTAAGGACACTACGTCCTTAATATTTACACAGCACTCGTGAAGAAAGGGTAACAACGTCTTTTCGTATTAATTTAATATAGTAGTGGCTATTTTTGTTCAGCATTAAAAATACTGGATAAAAATTAAATATCATGTTAAAAAGTGGCTATCCATGTCATTTCTACTAGATTGAACATGAGTCGTTCGTTGGACTTGGTCTGTACAAAATATTTTGGGGAAAAACATAAGTAAATAATATTTAAGAAAAAAATTCAAAAACCTAGCAACAATAGTTATTTTACATTCGTGGCAACTAAATAAATATATTGCATAGTAGAAAATCATTGAATCCCATAAAAATAGGGATGTTAGTTAATAATACCTCAAAATAAGAAAAAAGGATAAAGTTCCTCCAAAAATAAAACTCCCTTCCAAATTCCACTAAAATAGGCATATTAATTAATGATACACAAGTCCTATCCATCACAAATAAATTACGGCACATACGTGAATTATTATAATTTTAAAGTGATTGCTATTCTTCTTGAATTGAAATATATATTCTGTCAATGTGTTCTCTTTAAGAATATTTTCATTAATTTTTCATCAAAACATGTATAACTAATAATATGTATAATACTGGAAGAAATCATGTATATTTACCATAAACATCCTTATATTCTGAAAAATATAAAATACACATATTTAGTGAAAAATATATTTGGTATACATGCGTTATAAATTATTTATACTTTTGGTATAATAAAAATGTTATATGATTATTCAATGATAAACATGTATAATAATAATACGGTATATTCTTACAAAGATCAATGCACGGATGTTGCTTCGGTTATAATGTGTATATATAATTATATGGATAGTATAAAGATGGTATTCCATATATATGTATTTGTTTATTTTTTGTGTATATTTACTTGATATAACAAAGATATTTTCATGGTATATACGTGATAAGCTTTCATAGCTTGATTGCATATATAAATGTTTCCTCATCATTGTCACAAGTTCTAAAGTTTTGAGATTCAAACCAAATCACAAGAAAATATAAATATTTTGCCACTTCTCAACATAGTTTAGAAAAAGGTCTCCTTGAGAAATATGAGCTACAAGGTGGGGAGGTAAATATATGTCCTTGCATGGAAGAAAACTGCAAGGAACAACATAGAGATTGTGCCTACGTCGGTTTCCTCCGAATGATTGCAAATCAGCTTCGAAGCAAAGTAAGTTAGAAGAAGAGTATAATCTTTCTCAAAGACAGAATACGGGTTTTGCACACCACCTGAATATCATTGTTCCGTTTTGGCGCATTGGTTAATCCGAGCTTTCTTCGATGTGAAGTAAGAAGAAATAATAATATTTATTGGAAAACACCGTAAGAATTTTCCTCTCCTTGATATATTTAAATTCTTCCCGGTCATGGCTAAATTATAGGATGAGAATTATAGGATTAATAATGGAAAATTGTATTTTGACGTTGCTATTGTTGTATTAGCTATTCGGTAGTTTCCTATGTTTTTTTCGTGGCTGGAAATCATTGGAGTAACTTGGATATATAGTTGTAGTTGTCATTGATATGTGTTTTGGAGCAAAGAAAATATTGGAGAAGTATATTTGATAATCGTAGCCGAGCTCGCCGCTCGTTGTATCATGGTTTGGGTTGTAAAACTTGTTGTGGGAGTTGTTGATTGTGCTGTTGTGTCACCTTGACTATGGTAGGCTTGAGGGATGATAAGAATTGGGAAATGTCGTCTGTTTCATGGTAGGATTGGTTACCTTCTTTTATGCGATTAAGAGAATTGTTCGTGTGGTTGACAATCGTATTATTCTTGTTATTGATAATTATGTATTGTTGGATTTCTCAGGTCATTGTTGTTGGTATATGGTATAGGAGGAGGCTCTTGTTACGGGGGAGACACTGCCTAAATTTATATAAACAAGCTACTAGTTTAAGTTGCGGACTTAGCATTTACTCATCACTGCTTTTGAATCTCCTTATGCTATGGTAGATTGAGTTGAGTTGATTGAAGAATTGCTTGGAAGGTATTATAGAATCAACGAAGTTAAGGTATATTAAGGCTATCCCTTCTTTCCTTTTGGCATGATCCATATGATACAAATGAAACGAGCAAACGAGCAACTTTTATAAATGACTCTATTCATAGAAGTGCTAGGGGTGCCTATGTTCTTGATTCCTCATGTGTCCTATTATTATATCGTTTGTTCATGGGTCTCAGAAAATACATAAGTTGATAAAACTTATTCGAAGGAATACTAATCTTATGACATCCCGAGAGATATTATTGACTTACTTCATTATGCATTGTATTCATTTATACCTGTACTTTGACCCATGACCAGATGACGTTATATACGTGTATATTATACGTATATGGGGTATAAGAAAAGGTTACATCGTTATATACGCACCACCACCTGATCAACTGGTATATGTTGATGATTTCGCTCATAGAGGCCAAAATGATATGATGGGATGCTCTTAGAGGCTTGGTGAAGTTATGTACGCATATATCTATGCATGATATGACACTTATACGCATATGGATGACATTATACATGTTTCATGATTCACAAAGCTATTCCGACTTATAGGTTGAGTTCTTTACTCCATGTTTCTTTCATGTCTTTATATACTACTTGCGTGCCATACATACTCGGCACTTTATTTGTACTGACGTCCCTTTTACCTGGGGACACTGCATTTCATGCCTGCAGGTCCCGATAGAAAGGTTCACATCCTCCTTGTAGGCTATCATCTTAAAGGAAGGTGTTGGTACACTCCACTAGCTCCGGAGTTGTCTATTTGATCAGTATGCTTTGGACAAGTATTGATCGGTGATGCGTGGCTAGATTTCATGGTTTAACACGTTATATGCCTTACATTTTATGTGCGTTAATGATAAAAATACACTTTTTATGTGCATAATGGAGTCTATTTCATGTGTAGGTGAATTGGAGATGGAAGCTGAGCTAAATGGATGCAAATATGTCAAAAATACGCTCAAGGGGCGAAGAGGAGTGTACCAGGCTATAGCCGGGCATTTGAGCCTTAAGGCTAGGCCTGTCCTGGCTTTATCCAGGCGTTAGGGCCATAAAGCCAGGTCCCTCCGAGTTTTTGAAGATTTTAAGTGTTTCCCGGTTTAAATAGAAGTCTCCTACACGTTTAGGGTTTGTCCCAAACATATAAATAGACCCAAAAACACAACTTGAAGAAGGGAAGATGCCATTAGAGACAAGAGACGCCTGTGGATACTACTCAGAGAAGCAAAACATTGATTTTTACATCTTTCATTCATTACTTTGTAGTTTAATTATGCAAGTTATTTTGGAGTTGATTATTATGAGCATGATTAGCTAATTTCTTAATCTAGGATTTTGGTGGAACCCGTTGGGGGATAAAATTATTGTGATATTAATATAGTTTTGATTGGTTGATTAATCTCTATTTGTTCAACTACGTTCTTGTTGTAGTTGATTGAAGGGCCCTCAATTAGCTGTTCCTATTTATTATGTATCTACTTGAGAGAGAGTGCATATTTAGGTAGTTGTTTGAACAACATCACTCCCGGAGTATAGACGAAAGTCATAACCGAGGGTTTAGAGGTTGGATTAGAGATAACGATACCTCGGGTGCAATCTAAAGTGAACTGTAATGCAATCTAGCTAGCGTAACTTGAGAGAGTGCGTCTAGTAAATTATCATAATTACTTGTGAGAGATTTATGGTAGATAGAGTGTTCATGATTGATATAAACAACTAATCAAGCGNTTTAAACAACACCAAGTGAAAGTTTAGTATTCTGACAGCTTGCTTGATACGTTAACTCCCTGTGGGATCGACTCTGGGCATAATACCCTGGATTATATTTGTAACGCCCGCTTAGTCTTTTATTAGACATAGTTGAGTGTGATCAAATTTTGGCGCCGTTGCCAGGGAGTTAACGGCATTATCAAGTGTAGCTGTAGGTGTACGTATTACTAGGTTTCAAGTTTAATTTTTTTTTTAGTATGTGATTTTTATTTTCTTTATTTTAGTTGTATTTGTTAATTTGAAAAACATGGCATCGTGGAATTATGAGAGTTTAAATGTTGGTAATTCTACTTTTGATCCTCGTTATGCATATTATGGAGGAAGCCACCCC